>NCVS01000907.1:343302-361789 GCA_003055095.1 Goniozus legneri
AACGGTAGTTGTGCTAAATGGTTCGCAAACTAATGTTCAAAATTCGCGAGCAGCCCTTTCGAGTTTCGGGCCCGTTCACCCAATCGAGAGGTTTTTATTTTTTTTTGCCACCCTTCCTCTTGGTTATTCTTTGGAGAGATTATCAAGTAAGCGTCGTGGCGACAATTTTCCAGGCTCCTTCGGTTTTTCCATGCCGTGAAAGAGCCCGCGAAAGGAATCCGATGAATTCCCTGGCGCGATGAGAAAATCTGGAATGTTTCCGGTAATATCGTCACGTACAGCGACTGTCGTTATCGGATGTACCATTTAAATATTTTTTAATTCGCTAGTCGGTACCCGCAACCCCCAGGACTCGAAAACGTTCTTATACGCTCGATAAACATTGATTTGGGTGGCAGAGTTTGTATTTCGCTTCAATATTTTAACCCTTCTTCGCGTCGTAATGGAAATTTTCATCGTACCATTTAAACAGAAAAAAAAACTAAAAAAGGAGACGGATAAACATTTGGTCACATCTAAAAATCCTCTAAAATTACTATGTGAAGCGAATTCTGTTAAAATATAAAAAATGAAATTTCTGCGTAATTCATCATTTGAAATTGAAGTTTCATCTTCTGTCGATTTTATTGACCTAGTACCTTTTGCGTTCAAAAGTTATTAGAAAAATAACGTGTAAAAAATAGGTTATTATTTTTATATTTCATCAGATTTTATGAGTACAACACTGAAACATTTATTAAATAATTACCTATTTTATTGCATTCAGGAATCACTCGACTCCAAAATCCTTAAAGCGTTCCAAAATCGGTATTCCCGCCCTAAGCTATTCTCCCCCTTCCTCTCCCCGGCAAGATCAACAAAGCGAGGGACCAAATCGAGTTTATTATAACTTTTTGCAACTTCGATACACGGCACGGCTCGTACAGGCACACACAGCTTTTAGGAGGCAAAAAAGGTCCAACTTCATTTCGAACACTCTACTCGAACAAGGTTAAAATTTTTCTCGAGAGTGTATACGAGATATATGGTCCATCGTTCTGACGAAAAAAAGAGAGAGAGAAAGACGAGAGCATACGTACATTCTCGCCTAATGATGAAGTTCGAATACTTCGAGTTCATTGACAACTTGTTATTGAATTTCTTTCCCTTTCCCCTAGAGTGCGTTTAACCTCGTAAAGGGATAGTTTGAAACTTGTATCGCGTATGAGAGACGGAACGTTAAATTCTTTTTTGATGGAAACGAGATATATTACGATACCGCCGGGAGCCCCCCGTCATCCCCAAAGCCCGACGCGACGCTCTCTTCCCGACGCACGATGAAAACGCGTAAGTGGAATACGCCGGTGTTTTTACTCGATAAAACTTTATGCAACTGCAATTATATAGCCGTCCGGGGCCAATCGGAAAACGACGATACGAAAGAATGCCTTCGAGGAGTCGAGTCGTACGTTTCATATTCATTTATTTTTTTTCTCCTCCTTTCTCTCTTTCTCTCTCTCTCTCTCTCTCTCTCTCTCTCTCTCTCGAGCAAATTCGAGAAAACGAAACTCTTGTAATTGATATAGCTGCAACTTTCTGATCTATACTCCACTACTGAAACGAGTTTGAAAACTGTCTCGTGCGAGTTTGAAAAAAAAGAGAGGAAGAGCTAGGGATAAAGTAAAAAACGCATGAGCACGCGGTGCATCGAACTGTTATTTTCTTATTTCGCGCGTGCGGCCCGCGTTATTCGTATCTTAGTTCTTTTCTACCCCCACCCATCCCTTTCCTCCTTCTCCATTGTTTTATTCGCGTTCTTATAACGGATACAAGAGATGCGACACTGCGGGGAGACTACAAACTGAGCGTGTCATGAAAGTTGTAAGTGGAAAATGGAAATAGGGTTTAGTTTCTTTTTCTATGCATAGAGAGAAGCGGGGAAGATGGGAGGGACGTCGTATTTCGCTGGTACATATACGGAAGCAATACGCTTTATCTTTTCTCTGGTATGTGCGCGATCGCGCGATACCGATACACACAGTCTGCCATCTCTCTCTCTCTCTCTCTCTCTCTCTCTCTCTCTCTCTCTCTCTCCATCGTGCGCGTGCAGCAACGATAAGAGTCTGAAGGTGCTTCGGGAAGAAGCTTTTCTCGCGAATTCACGTTTCCGGTTAGAATAACAGAAGGGGACGGCCGGACGCGGGTGGAATCACTAGCGAATAAATATTTATCGTAAATTGATAGCTTGAGATAGCTGGTTGTCTTGGGAATCTTTCCAGAATGATTTTCCTTTTCTTTCCGAAGGTTGTTGCGCATGCACGTGAAGAAATCCATTTTTGCTATAAGCCTAAGTATAGTTTATCTTAATACAAATCAGACTGGATATAAATTAAGGACGAATAGTTAATTCTAATATTAGTCTGCCTTGACTGAACGTGTCACAATTTTCGTCTTATTCGGATATTAGGGATTTACGATATTTTATTACTCGTGTATAGCTTTTAAACGTAAATTACGATTCTTCTAACGAGGCATAGGTGCAGGCCGTGAGTTTATTAGATTGGCCGGGCATGCAGAGAGCGGCTGGAAAATGAAATTCGCAATTATGAACGTTCGTTAAATACATAACGCCGTGGCACGCGGCTTCGTTACTCGCGTTCAGCGATCATAAATGTTTGGTAATAGAGAGTTAAAACTCTTTGGGGTAGGTGGGAGGTATAAAACATTCTCGATTTTCAATTTCGCTCGCTCCAGCGTACATCTCCGTGTAAACCCCGCGTTGATCACCTAAATTTTATTTCAAAGGCTCCCAGAAATTTTCAGGAAATTCAAATTTCAACTCCGTTGGATAGCAATGAAGCGCGATCAAATAGTTTGACGATAAATGAAATGGAAAAGAATACCCCCGTGTAGCGGCGGGAGCGCGGCTCGTATATAGCGAAACTCGAGCAAAGTGCCTGTAGTTAAAAATTTTCGAACCCAGCATTGCTCGTCGGTTTCGCAACTCTTTCAATAAAAACGGGAATAATTCAATTCGTCGTTTCTCCTGGATTTATAAAATTCCACTAGAGCCTCGGTATCTTTGTGCAATCTAATCTCGGATAGGTGATCAAACGTCCAGCCGGTGCTGAAATATTTGCGATATTTGATTTTTTCAAAAAGGGTACACACAGAGGCACGAAGGGGAGGAGAGGATGTAGATAGAGCGGGGACATCGATACACGCATAGAAACGATTAATTCGTACCGTTGATTGAACCAAGTGAATCCAGCGATATAATTTCGGATTGCCAGTATGACCCGTTTATTCTTCTTCGCACTCGAGAACGAATTCAGCGAACTTGTTCGTCGAAACCAATTCTGGATAGTTAATTATTCGATTTTCCAATCATTTGCGAAAATAACGGTCTAAAAGGATGATATATAACGTTGAAGAGGTAAAAAAATTTTACAATAAACGAGCGATATCGACAGCTACATTCACCGTGTAATCCGATGTTGAAGGACAGTTAACGATATGAGGTTTACTCGTTTCACTCGATCGACGGAAACTCGAGT
This sequence comes from Goniozus legneri, assembly GCA_003055095.1. Taxonomy (NCBI): domain Eukaryota; kingdom Metazoa; phylum Arthropoda; class Insecta; order Hymenoptera; family Bethylidae; genus Goniozus; species Goniozus legneri. Next base: position 346,839 of record NCVS01000907.1, read on the forward strand.
CGAAATGAATCGGCCGGGGGAACGAAAAAAAATTGATTGCATTTCTAGTCGGGGGAAAAAATTTTTCAACTTTCTGCGCGTCTCTCTCTCTCTCCTCTCTATTCTAGCTCGCGCATCGTCATACGTAGGATGCGTTCGATGGAAAGTAGAAAAAAGTCGAGCAATGAAAAAAAAGGAAGAGAAAAAACACCGCGAAGTCAATAAAACCGCCGATTCTCGAGCGTATTACAAAAATCTCATATCGACGAGCCGATGAGCGCACCGAGAGGGTGGAGGGGCGAGGGTGCAGAGAGAGAGGGGGACTGACGAGGGGGTTTTTTTCATCTCGCGAGGGGGATACGCGCTGGGAGCGTTACGCGCCTCGCATAGATCCAATCCGCGCATAATTACTCAAAACTCGCGGGTGCCTGTGTGTGGAATCCAACGTAGACAGGGAAAGAGGTAACTTGGGGGGGGAGTAGTAACAAAGCGCCCGGCAAATATTCGTTTCTGACTATACTCGTCGTTAATCGACTTGTTGTAGGCGCTTTCCACGAACGCTCTCTCGCTCATCTCACTCGCACGTAGATCCGAGTGAGAGAGAGAGAGAGAGAGAGAGAGAGAGAAAGGAATGGTGGATGCTGGAGGGCTTTATTGGCCGGTTGTGTTCGCGTTGGAACGTATCGGAACGGGTAGAGAGAAGCGACTATCGTCCGTTCTGCAAATAATTGCGAAAAAATTAGCCTCGCGCTCCAGCCCGTGCTGGCTACTCCACACAAGAGGGAGAGAGAGAGAGAGAGAGAGAGGGAGAGAGAGAGAGGGAGAGAGAACGGGAGAGAGAACGAGAGAAATCCTTTCCGACGCGATAAAGCACACGAACCTCCTCTCAAATCCTGAATAAATAGAAACGCATGGTGTTCGAGGGTAATCGAATATTATATTGCGATAAACAAAGAATCGGATCATTTCTAAAACATTTCTTCCAGGTAGACTCAATGTTGGTGAAACGTATAGTTATGTTTGCTATAATATACAGTAGCACTCGAAATCATTTATTTATGAAATGCTCAAAATGGTTAAAATATATTTAATCCTTTGCTGTTCCAATTTTTCCTCTATCTACTCAATTTTCATTCATCTTTATACTTAACTTGAATGTCATATTTATCAAAATACGTTTCATACAAAAAATAAAATAAGCTAAAATTAGATGAGGATAAGAAATAAGATGAGCTTCAAAATAATAATTCGAACAATTCAGACAAATCTGAAAAAGATTATTCATTCAAAGAAAGGCTCCTCTTTATTTAGAAATTGGAAGAGAAGAGAATGGATTTACGTGGAGTGCCGGTAACTCGCGCAGTGCAAATTTTCCACAAATTGTTCGCGGCATTCGCATACCCGCGCAAAGTGTGTATGAGTACGAAACGATCATGTGTGTTTTGCTGTCTTAGCTCGAACCGAAGGGGAAGAGAAAGAGAGAGAGAGAAAGGGTTTAGATACGTGAGCGCGCATGAAAGAGTCGATAATGAAACGCTAAAAATTTCTTCGGTCGTGAAATTTCAGAAAATTTGTAACCACGGCTCTCCACAGAAAATCAGTTGCTTTATTATTATTCATTCCTAGAAATTTTACCCAGGAATTTTATGAATGAAATTCAAAAAACATAAAGGCACAGCTTGTCTAATTGGCACGAATTTAATCCAAGATTCGTGATTAAGTAACGGTCTTGAACTTCTGCTCGACAAAAATACTTGTTCTGGAATAAAAATGAGGAGACAAGCGTGCATGGTGGAAAATTAAACCAGTTGGTTATTTTCTCTTCTGCCACTTTCCCCACCCTTTCTATCGCAATGGATCGCTGACACCACTCCGCCGATACCTTGGGTTTGTATTTGTTGGACGTCTCGAGCGCGATGAGAAAAAATATTTTGAGAGTCTTGCAAACTAGCGCGCACGCTCGCAACCGTGGAAGCGTATTATACTCGCGCGCTAGATTCGTTCTTCGGGAGAGAGAGAGAGAGAGAGAGAGAGAGAGAGAGAGAGAGTGAGTGAGAGAGAGAGAAAAAATTGAAGGAAACACCGGCTTACGTTACTCGGTATTCGTATAAAAATAGTCTGAGATCTAGCCGACGAGTTTAAAATGCCACCCTGACCCCACCCCCTCTATGCTCCTTTTCTCCCTTCCATGGAAATGGGATTACAATGGTCTTTTTTCCGTCCGACTGTTCGCAGAGCGAGCGAGCGCGTTATGCGTCGGGGAGTGAAAAAAGGGGAGGGCTGAAAAATGAAAAGAGCGAAAAAAACGAGATAGAACGAGATGGAAAAGTTGTGGCTTCTAGCCGGTCCTGCTACGGGTATTCCTTTTGTTGAGAGGATTCGAATTGCACCGCGACGCGTTAATAAAGTGCACTTAACCCGAACCCCAGTTCGTGCCTCATTGCTATCCGGAAAATATTCTTACGGGCGCACAGCCGATCGGTGTACATGTACCAGGTGTCCAAAAATAAGTGTAAATTTTGACCGTGTATAACTTGCGAAATTTCTAACAGATGAGTCTTCGTTTATTTTTTTATTCGATTTATCGTTCTTGAGTTATTCATAGTTTCCATTATTAACCAATCAAAGAAATAGGTTTTTTTTTTATTTGAAAACTAATTTCAGAACACCCTGTATACGCTAGAACGAGTCGAAAATCGTAAAAGACGAAGCAAGACAAAAACTCGTAACTGCGATAATTGTCGTTCGGCTCGTATACGAATGGGCGAGCTTTGAAAGCAATAACATCGGTATCATCAGTCAATCGCGCCTAACCCGGGGCTCATGTGTGTTTATTACCGTCGTACGTTACGCGCGTCTCTCTTCGAAACGAATTCCAGCTCCTGGCGTTCGCCATTCATTGCCGCTATCATCGACTGGCGGAAGCCACTCGCCGCTTTCGCACACGTCACGGGGCTCCCCAACTTTCGACACCCGCAGCTGCGCCACGATAATTATCGACTGCCGACTTCCCAGCGGGCCGTGCACTTTCCCTTTCGGATTTATTATCCGAGGCGATGGCTATACGTACACATCGCCTCCCTGTGCAGCGCGCGTCACGTTACAATACCTGGACGAAACTAGAGAGAGAGAGAGAGGAGAGTTCGATTTTTTCGATATTAAAAAAATTTTTTTTTGATTTACGACTGGATTTCTCTAGCGAATTCGCCGCGCGTGCGTGAAATATTTTTATATCTGTTGCTACCTCTCGATTTTTTCCATTTTTTCGAGGATTCCTTTCGATTAATTTTACCTTTACCTCGCCATCATTTTTACCTCTATCGATAATCAAGTTTTGGCTGTGGCCTGGACGGGAGATTTTTCTCTGGAGGCGAAGGAAAATCGAGTAGTCGCGGAGTCAGTGGAAATTGGCTCGGTCGGTCGAAACGAAAATTTCGACGAAATTACACGGGGAATAGGAGAAGCGCGCTGCCCCTTTCGGTAGAAACTTGATTGAGGATTTCGTTGCTCTAGGCTGGCTGGGTTTAAGCTCAAAAGCTTTCTATTTAGCACCCTTAAACTCGTCCGTGTAATTTCTGGAAAACGGAGACGCGATTCCTATAAAATATTTGTGAAAGTAACGTCGATATAATTACCCGGTGCGTGTGTTCAGAAAGGACGATATCTCCATTAATCGTTAAGTTTTTCAATTTAAATTAATCGTCGCTGTCAGTCGATAATTAGCGAATTAACTCCAATCGCCGAGTTCTATAGTTTCAACAGAACAAATTAACTGTCTAAATAAACGAAAAAAAGATATTAAGTATAAAATTAGTTTTGATTAACCAAATGTTCATTTTGACACTACAAAAAATCTGATTATCGGAATATCGTTTCGGCAAAAAAATGAATATTCGAAAAACGTTTAATTCCGAGTAGATTACAAATTTTCTTCAAAATTTATGCTTCACAATGATCGAGATTTTTTGGGTTGTCACAGTAGCCTAACTCCTTAAATATTAATCCGCTATTGAGGAAAGTTAAGCAGGGAAATTTCGTACGGGAGAGAGACTTTTCGACGAAACTTGGAACGAATTCAGAGTCGATCGGGATTCGAATCGGCGTGACCCGGGCCGATTATTTACCGAAATAATTCAGTGCCTCCCCATCCCACCTAAATCTCAACACTCGGGCGGTATTATTCCGTGTAGTCGATTCCATTCTATGGAGCGGGCGCGCGCACCGGCAACTCTCTCGTACGCGAACGAGCCAGTTTCCGCGGGAGCTCGGCGAATAATTGAAATTTCGTCCACCTGCGCAGTCCACAAAACTTACGAAGTTGCGGAAGTAGAGAGAGAGAGAGAGAGAGAGAGTAAGAGGCCGAGACGGGGAAGGGGGAGGGCGAGTGTATAATATACATGCACACGAGCCGCGGTGGCTTGAGATATTAAGATAGTTCTTAGCCCACGCGCGTACACAGTGAAATTATTATACGATAGCGAAAATTCAAATGCGCGCACTCTCGGGGTGGAGGGAAATTCGTTGTTTCGTGAGCGATAAGCCAGCGCGGTATCGAGAGCGAGAGAATCCTAGGAGTGACTTAGTTTCTCCATTTCAATCGTACTGATAGCTACTAATAGTTTAGAAAAATAAGAAAACTAATTTCCTTCAATCCGATTGTCATTGTTTTGTTTCAATGAAAATATTCAGATAATTCAAGTAAAACTTTTTTTAGCATATACACTAAGAGATAAAATAAGGTGTAACGGGAATATCGAGTACACGAAGACGAATATAATTGTAATATAAGAGTTGATTCTTCTCCGGAAATTCATTTTAGAATATTTTCAGAAATGAATTATAGATAATATACTCTCGGTACAAAAAAACCGAATTTCATTTTACGCAGATTCGTTCTTCGTATGAATTATTCACGAGTTTTAAGTTTAATCGGGTAATTGGTGGTTTGAAACTTTCGCGTTCATTCTAGATATAAGAAATTGATACAGGTATAGATAGAATACAAACTTATCTCATGCTTTGATAAATATTTGAACGATGAAAATTATTTGGTTTAACCAAATAATAATTTATTAAATTATCGTCTCATTCAAAGAAGCTACATTATTAAATTTTGAATTTATTATCCAAAATATTCTTCTAACTCATAACATTATAAATATTATTCTAGCAGCGTCCAAATGAACATTTACGAAATGTTTGAAAATATCCGTTAATCAAATAAATTCTTCCACTGCAACCATCCAGAAGCGCATGAGAATTTTTCGAGATTCCGCAAGAAAAATGGATTCGCCAAGATCCAATTAGTCATTAACGCCGTTGAAGAATCGGTACCGAAGCAACTAATGAGTCCGATAACACCGGTGGGACAATGACGCGCCCGGGCGAGACGGCTGGGCCAGATAAAAGAAGCCGTATAAACCCCCCGCGGCTAGTCATTATGATAATTTTTTTTGCCCCTTTTCTCTCATTCTCCTCAATGTCGACTAACGAACACGCGGGGCGGAATACGCCAGTGGTGGTGGTGGTGGCGGCCGGAGGAAAACAAGGTGGCGAGCCTCTGCGGGTGGATATAGCGCAGGTCGCGGTGGTGCGTGTGACGTTAAACCCCGGAGGTGACGAGACAGCTCGGCTCCCCTGGACCAAAGGAAAACGGTCTAGCGGTGTGCGAATTCACGCAGTCGGAATCGAGATTTCTCTCTGTCTCGGTCTCGCTCGGTCGCGCGAAATTATGGTTGAGCTGGCAGCCCGCGGGCTGCAACTTAATGAGCTTCCTGCGTGGCGGCCGCTTTTAACGCGTAACTCGCACGCTCGCTGCACTGTCTTATTCCATCCCAAGGTTTGTACGTTTATTGCACCTCGTAACCCTTCCTCTCGCTCTCCTATCGCCTCTCCTCAAGGGCTAAGTTAATTCCAGACCTTTCTTTCATTCCACTTCTAATTATAATAATACTCGCGAATTTTCGACAATCGAGCAATGCAGATTCGATCGAGCGTGGTATAGACCGAATATCGAAATTAGGATTATTCGTATTTATTTAATACCTCGGGCTTCGTCCACCGTGGATTTGCAAGGTGAACTGTGTACGGATAAAAGAATAAAAATGAATCGAATGAAATATTTACGAGTCGAATAGATAATATAAATCATTCATTTTACGAGTAGCCTAAATTTTCTACTTTGTGATATTAGCATACCTAAAGAATGTTTTAATTGCTTTCAGATAAAATCATTAACACTACTGACTGAAAAAATCCATTTTTCTAAAAGTAAGACGCTAATTTCACAAAAATGTTATTTCTTGTTAACGTTAATAACACGTACCACATCAATTTAGCAAATAAGAAAATTATTTGCAGTTGGATATAAAATATAGATATACATCGCTCTAAAAATGAACGGTTTATATTTAGATGGCACGGTATCGTTTTATTGACTAAAATAATTGTGTAGGTAATTATTTTTTATTTGTCCATTTACTCTTAGATTTCTACAGTGAATCTATTTGTACCGCAGGTCAGTCTATTTGTACAGCTGAAGTAAAACTGCAGAAAGATTAATCGGCTCGTCAATGTTCGATTTCGGAACACAAAAAAAAACGCGAAGATAAAAAGAGCCGGAAAATATGAGGGCAGCGATAGCGCGCGCATAAATTAATAAATTATTCTCACGCGAGCTTTATTAGTCGGGTCGTTTCGCGTGTGAGTGTGCAACTCGCGGTACGTCTATATGTACGAGCCGAGACAGATGAGACACCGGGTTTTGGAAACAACGCGCAACGGGCCGCGCTCGTATATCCGTGCGGTGGATCCAGCAGTTTGAGAAAGCGAAGTGGCCGCCTATGGGGCGCGAGTTCCAAATTACTGGCTCGACCGCGAACCCAAAACAAACACGAATATATATATATATATATGTATATACGTATATATATAAGCTCACCGTCGGATCGAACTCGTACTAATTAAAGCTCAACGCCTTCTCAATTATCATCGCGTTTAAAAAGTCACACCGGACGACGATAAAAAGCGCGCTAATCGAGTATCGAATAAATCACTTCCGCCCGCCGATACCAATTACCGCCGGATTTTCCCGCCTGTTTATTTCACAGCGGTCCCACTCCACCTCAGATTATTTTGATTGATTTATATCTGAGGGTGTAGCGGGAAATTTCGTTTAAATAACAGAGATGAGAATTTTTCGTCCATTTTATTTCGAGATACATTTGGCGGTATAGCCAGTCGAACGAGGCTATCGTTCGGGCGAGGAGAGCAAAAAAGGCAAAACGCACGAACACTCGAAATTTAATAAAAGCAGCGGTAATTTAATCGCCATCGCGCTTCCACGGCACGCTGCGAAACACGAGGGGGAGGTTTATACACGACGCGAATATTATTTACGTCGTGACTCAATTTCACGCGGCTCTTCCGTTCCTCCAGCTTTTCGGAATCCACTGTGTTCATCCATTACCGTGTTACGCGCTCGCCTGTTCGCCCATCATTCTTCGTTCGATCCCGCGCGCGCTCCTATCTATTCATCCTCAAAAATACCAGACCTTATCAAACCGCATATACCCCCCACCCCCCCTACGTTCGACTCCTCTCCATCAACTTGGACAATCTACGCCTGCGAGCCGGAGAGAAAGGGGGAAGGGGGTATGCCAGTAGTGAAATAAACCACCGCCCATCGCTGTGGCAAGATATCGAAGAATTTCACCGAAAAATCCTTTTGACGCATCCCGCGCAATACCTCTGTCTCTCTCTCTCTCTCTCTCTCTCTCTCTCTCTCTCTCTATCTCTCTCACTTTCGAATTTTCGTTACGTAATGAAAATCTTCCGGGCAGGAGAGAGAGGGAGAGAGAGAGAGAAAAATTTCATCCCTCTTCAGCGCGCGGAATGTAATTTCGCGCGAAATAACGATCGTCGAGGTGCCGGATAAAACGATACGGTTCCCAGATCGTGGAAAGAACGAAACGAGGAGCGAGGTAACAGGAACCTAATTGTGTCTATATATACCATAAAAAGAGGAAGAGGGCGTTTGTCGAATGAAGCGAGAGCTCGTTAATCTACCGCGTATCGATGACTCGGCTTCTGTGTGTGTAAAGGGTGAACCGGAACGACCGCAGATTCCTCAACGATACATACAGTAGTGCTAAAAATTATTTTGAGGTGATCAAATACGCTCAAAATACTTTTGTTACTTTGCTACTGTTTATGTTTCATTTTACCCGATTATTGAGTTTTTATTTTGGGGATTTTGACTTTATAAAAATTTTAGATCACATTCAAAATAAATAACTAATCGTATGTATAAGTATGTTAAATTAAATGTTGTTGTATCAACTAGCATTCTTCAGATTTTTTCGAGTGCCTATACAACAATAAATTTTAAAACCTGAAAATGTTCAGGAACCACACATCAAACCAAAACGACACATCCTCCCGAAATCCAGCAACTCTGAGACAAAGTATCGAGCGATTCGGGTAGTCCTCTTGGTTGAATTCGCGGACGAAAGACGATATCGCCGAGCGGCAGACCGGTTCTTCCGTCTAATTCCAGAAGAGCCGGCATGGAGGAGAGGGGGACTGATCCCCCTCTCGCCGCAGAGTTCCTGGCCGCGAATCCATCAGGGCGCATTACCAGCGATGGAGGGGTGGGGGGCGCGCGCGCCGGATCAGTGACATACACAATGCGAAGTGCGAGCGTACTTGACGTTTCAATGGGCGGAATCCGAACGCTCGTGCTAGTATCGACGCGAGCGAGAGAGAGAGAGAGAGGACGAATTCGAAAACGAGTGGAAGACGGATGAGGGGGTCGCGCGAGCATTGTCGAGCCGACCAAAACGAGGATTTTGCGGTCTCGCTCGCTCTTGAGAGGACCGAGCACTTGTGTACGATCTGGCACGCTCGCGCTCGCCCAGGTTATCGTCCCTAAGCCTCTTTACGAATATACCAGCCTTTTTTTCTCCGGCTCGGCCTCTTTTATCCCCTATTTATTCCCCCCGCCGGCTCCCCTCCTCTCCTCCTCGCGGCCTCGTATTCCTCGCGAGACGCGTCGGCTGACCCGATTCTACAAAGCCGCACCTGATTTTAATCAAGTCGGACTCGCGCCCGCGCCCTCCCTCGGGATTAATGCGCGTAACGCTGTACGCGTCTAGCCCTCTCAGCTTCCTCGCGCGTACACCCTCTTCAACTTCCGTCACTCTCGAGAGACGACACGTCGAAATTCTCGCGATTTTTCCTCTTTCGGCGCAGTCGATCGACGATTATTTCACTCGAAACAACCTCGGGAGGGGGAATTAAACGAGCAATATTCTCGACGACAGGGGAGTTAAATTGCGAGAAAAAGGCCGAGTGATATTCAACATTTATTACGATGAAACGGGGAAGGCGTGACGCGCGTGCAACGTGGAACGATAAAAAGTTAATCGAGCTAATCTCGAACGACGCGAGAGAGAGAGAGAGAGAGAGAGAGAGAGAGAGAGAGTCGTACGGTAATTCGCGCGATATCGCGTCCGCCTCGCTGTCCTTTCTCCTCAGTCAAAAAGAAAAGGAATAACGGGCGGAAAAAAAGATTAAATCCAAAAGTAAAAAGAAGAGAAGGGAAAACGGTAGTTCCGCAGCGAGACGCGATTACGCAAGCTTTCGTATGCAGAAAACGTTTGGGCCACCGTTCGCGTTTTAACAATACGTCGCAGCTTTACGCAGTATAAACGCCGAAAAGTGGAGAGAGAAGGGACGAAAGTGTGTTGTGCGCGCGTGCGTACGCTCGCGCGCGCAAAATCGAAAACAAGAACAAAAATAAAACAAGAGAAGGAAAAGTGAAAAAATAGAGGTGGCAGGGGGAAAAATATGCGAGGCAGCGAGTGGGTGTTAAGCTTGCGATAAACTTGTGAACGATGACGCTCGGGAAAATCTGCATCATAGCTGTATAAGGTTTAAGGTAGTCGCACCTCACCCGACGTATGGTTGCTCTACTATCTTTATGAAATTTGAATCGCGTGTTTGAAATATTAACACAGGTTTGCCTGCTAGATTTTTGAATGAGTTGTTTATTAAGAATATAATCGGAGAATTTATATATCTATAAACATGTGTGTTACATCCATTTCTCAAAAAAATTAGACGAACATGAGTTTTCCGTATTCAAATTATCTCTCGAATAACATTATTCGTAATAATGTTAAAACGAATATAATTCGCGCGTGGCCAGCGAGTGCTTCCCAAACACGACTCGCTCGTTTTTCGCGACTCGTCGAAGAATCCTCACCGCGTGAGACGAGCCCGGGATGACCCCGCATTTCCAAAGATTCACGACGCAATTAGTAAACTGGCGCGCTCGTAATTCTGCTGTACGTGTATGTTGGATAGGAGAAGCCCGTGGCAGAATGAGGCAAAGGTGAATATTCAGGTAATCTCTGTTACAGTCTCCGGCTACGCGCGGTTAATTATTACCGGTACCGCGCACTCGATATAAATCAATGCGTTCGCCGGAGTGAGCGGGAGAATATAATTCCGTATGTCTGTTTCGTTTTGGTTGGAAGTCGTCTATATAAATTAACGATATCCGACCTATGGATAGACTCGCGTTACTGGATTAGACTTACGTGAAAACAAGATGTATATCGATAAAATGTAATGATAGAAATTTTGAATATCCGAAATAGGGTTGCTTCTTGCTCGTAAAAGATAACATAATAGATAAAGTAGTTAAAGTAACTAAAAATTAATATTAATTTTTAAAAATTGTGATTATAAATCTGTGATTCTACACACCTGAAAAATATTAGAGGAGCCCTTTGTTTTAAAAATTAAAAAGCTTTCTGATGAGCTTTTTATGTTTTCTGAGATTTATGAGATTTGCAGCTTTTTTGTTAATATTTTACAGTTTGAATGTTACTTGGTTTTCACAAACGTTACTTTAATTTTTTTAAAGTGTATATGAGATCAAACTTTTTTCGTAATCCAGAGATTTCAGAAACTCTCCGAACGACCGAAATGTTTCAAATTCAGCATTCATTTTTACTCCGTACGCTTGACTACGAACCCAGTCAATTTTCTTCTTCATTTCGGCATCGTATAATATATTCAACCCGACTCGGTGGGATGAAATCGTCGAGATAAGTGGGTGTGTCTACTAGCAGTTAGCAGTTAGTGGACAACGACCCCGCACTCGCGCCGAAGTTAGCGATTCATATATTATAGTCGGGTCTTCGAGTAACAGGAGAAAGGGCGCGAGAGAGGAGAGCCTGCGTCGTCGCCCGACTTCCGTTTACGGTCCTCGTGCATTCAAACGCGGTCACCCTCACCCCAGCCTCCAGACGTGAATATATGAATTTACAGGGTGTCTCGCAAGTCCCGAAACTACCCCTCGCTCGTCAAACGTCGAACGTTTTATCGAGTCCTCTCTCCTTACCGACTCGATAACTCGATGAATATTAAGCGGTCTAGTTGAGTGAAGAAATATTTTTTGAATTTTCACATATACATATTACGTAGCAAGAATATTTCTGTAATTTTTATCAGAATCTGGTGTTAATTAACATTTTTTACAAAAATATCATCCGGTAGATACATGAAGCGTGCGCATGTGAATCTATGCGTAGCATTTATACACATGTGGTACATGAATATTGTTTAAAATAAATACAGCATGTCGTAAGACAATCGTTCGTCTTTGAATACATAGGAGAAAGTTTGAGAAATTTTGAATAATAATGTCGTTCCCCATTTGTACGTACGATTTCCGATTTCGGAGTGATCGCATCTTGTAAAGCAAGACTCTTCTTCATATAATTTCATGAATTGTTGAATAATAAAAAATTAAATTCATAAATAAATGATCTCTCTAAAGGAAATTTCGCAATCGAACATTGTTTTTTCTCACGTACATTAATTAGGATGAATTTCGATCATTTCAAGCCACCCTATACGTTCTCGCACCATGTATTATACATTGTACATAAGCAAAACTAGAGGCACTCGCCGGTTGTCAGAGCGCATGCGTCGTCGGTCCGTTCGTGCGTGTATATCTTAGGTATTTTAATAGGATTAACTCGCGCCTTTATACGAAACAAAACCCATTACTGTAACGCCACCGAGAATTTTCGACTCCGTACCAACGCGCGCTAGGTACGCATACCAATTTATTACGTGCGAGATGGATTTTTGCAATGACAATGATTTATGTCGACTTGGGGCTATTTTAAATTATTCATGGGACAAGTCAGCCCCCTTCCCACCCCTCTCGTGTCGCGATGTGCGTATCGAAAAGCGCGAAAGAGGAATTAGCGTTAAGCGCAATCAACGAATCAATAAATCAGAAAATCTCGAGTGAACGATCGTTATTCGGAAATCTCGTTCGAAGAACTTTTGGATAAACACATTCCTTCTTTCGCAAAATGAATGAGAATTTCGTGGCTAAATGTTGCTTGCGGTAAACTATTCGAAATGCAATTTAAAGTTACGCGTCCTACCTACTCTCGTTTTCTTCTATTTCTATTTCTCTACTTCGGTCTGACTTATGTCCGACATTCTCCACTGCGCTGGCGGGCAACGTCGACGTTATCAGTCAACGCTCCACGCTGCGACTAATTTCCCAACGTTTAAGAATTTTTCGCCGTTCGTCTCGGGTATCTCTTTCTCTCTCCCTCCCCCCCCCTCTCTTCGCTTTGTCCTCTCTTTGTTTTCGTTCCGTTCACGGAAAGGGTTCGTATACACCGAGAAGAATTATCGTCGGTGTGTATAGCGAATTTTTCGCAGCTCGCTCTTTATTCTCCTACCTTTTGCGCTTCTCCTCGTTCCGTCGACCGATACGTTTTCACGCCAGTCGAGCCCGGGGGCACGCGAGCGTTAAAACGACGGACATCTCGATGCCAGTAACTCCTTGAACTGGTCTATACGTATTTAGCGTACGTACAGTGATGCATCCATACCATAAACCCGTCCATTAGCGATCAAATTTTTGTAACTACCCGAGAGATTAAAATTAAGCACTGATGGAGTGTATTACTTATGATAATATCGCGATAACTGAAAACGGAGAAAAACATCTTTATTGTCTCAGTTCAAGATGATGAGGTACTCAAATACATTTTTTTCCTAGGAAAGAATTTATTTCAATGTGCGAAATTGTTTCTAATACACCAATATTGTATAAAATGTTATAATAAAAATATTATTGATTATTAAGCGTAGAGCGTGCATATGAGTCGAATAAAATAAGGTATTGTCTACTGGCGTCTTGTAATGAAAAACGAAAAACTAAAAATGTAATCAAACGACAACTTCGTGATTACGTCGAAAACTGGATAATTTACAGACGTGACAATGAGTGAGGAGCGCTGATTGTACGAATACGCTTGTCGTTTATCGTAATGAATTATTCAGGAATTTATTATCGTCGTCAAACTCGCTGCTTAATTAAAAATTACGGCACACTTTTCATTAAGCGATTGTTGCGTTTTCACCTGCCGTTCTCAGCCAAAACCCCTACATATGACGTATCGCTCGGTCAGTATATACGATACACCCATTGAGATCCGTTATCAATATTCATGCATCGTCCATTAGCCCGGTCGACGTCAAATCGTATCAGATTACAACATCAAATTAAATTTTCAGAATCCCGGCTTAACATACTCGATTAAACGTATCCTTATCGATACCGCTTGCGTATTTTTTTTTCCAATATTTTCAGCGGGAATTATCATTTTTTCCATATTCACTCAATCGCGGTGGTTGTGCGTTATAAATCCACTGCTCGACCGATTGATTCGCGAAAATCAATGCACACGTCGAAGGTACGTATGCACTTCCGCCATTAGATATCCGTAATACGATTTTCCAAGAGGTTGTCGAGCGTTATTGTCCCTTTTCTCGTTGGTGAATCGTGAACGCGAGCGTGCATCGAGCTTTTAGCAAAATACACGTGGCTCGTCGAGGAGTCTCGTCGCGGTATAATAGAACGTCAATTATATACCACTCAAGCGTGAAAAAGACGAATCATTATCATTTCGATCGTCATTTCATCGACTTTGAATCGCTGCTGGCTGCTTTTGCTTTCCATCTCGTACGTTGATAAAAAAAACCAACTACTTCACTGTAATTCAATTTTTTGAAAAATTTGCTATTTCAAAATTGAAAGAACGTTCCCTTTATGAATATACGTTTCAAAAAAAATCGAAGGAACGCTACTCGATACAGAGTTTGCTTTAGAAAAAAACGAGTTTTTATCGAACCTTTCTGAGCTTTATAAGCTTTTTTGAGTTCTTTCGGGTTTTTCTCGTGAAAATAATCCAGTTTTCATTTTATGTTTTTGAGGTGTATACTTGCCAATATAATTATCGAAGCACTTTTCGCATGAAAATCGATTTAATTTCACAGAATACAGTACAAACATTATTTAATGTACATATACAAGTACTCCATCTATTTCACAGTGCGGATCATAGAAAAAAATTCTACAACCAAAACTTAAATTAGTATCCGTTTTCATTAAGCCTCGCTCCTGTCGTCAGATATCCGTAATAATAAGATTTTCCGGACGGGCCGGCACGGGCGCGTATATAATGCAACGCTGATCCTTTTTCTCCTCAACGCGGAAGTTCTTTTTAAAAAAAACGCAAAAGGAGAATTTAATTTTTAACGATGGAGCTTCGGACGGCAAAAATTGAGAAAAAAAAATATAGAAAAAACGTCGGTACGAAAATTAACGCGCGTTAAGCACCCTTCCGTTAACGTTTCATGCGAGCGAAAGAGTGTTTTTCGCATTAATCGACGTGATTACTGGAAAATTTCCGGCTAGCTAATTGAATCCGACACCGCTCGGTTCACAAATTCACGAACGGTATACACCCGAGATGAGAAAAATTTGTACGCGATTCGGAATCCTCTCTCGGTCGGAAAGTCTACCATCGGATATATCCATATAATACGATTTTTCGACGACATCTCGCCCCTCTCCGCCCTCTTCG
>NCVS01000911.1:5680-17348 GCA_003055095.1 Goniozus legneri
ATATAACCAAAGTGCATAATTAGCATCCTTAATTGGTTCGATCGATTAACGATAATTCTTTCGCCAAAGAGACATTGCCTCTTTTCGTGGCTAACCGAGAAGCCAATACAGACGCGAAATCGTCGAATACGAAAGACCAGAACCGCAACGCTGACTTCAACCGCTGGAATATATTCGTTACCTGTAGAGTTAATTAGATCATTAATCAACGAGAGAGACTCGTACGCAAAGCCGCTATAAACGGGTATTAAATAAACTCGGCGGGGAGAAAATATTTTTAGAGAAATAGGAAATTTATTTCGCTTTCGTTAGATTTCTTCTGTATTCTTTGTATCGTATCCGAGCTCGGTGAAATACGATGTGAATAATAATTGGCTGAGTGGAAGGTAAGCGGATTAGAAAAATACCGTGCCAGGTCCAACTGCCGTTGCGACCGCGTACGCGAGCAAACGACTGTGACGAATGAATGTCGAGTTCATAACTAACACGCATCAAACGAGTTACGGGAATTACGCGAATTTGCTTTCCATTCTCAACACTTGACGTTTCAATGAATTCACGCTGCACTATCATTCAACGATGCGCCTCATCCGTGTAATTAAAATTCACGGTAGGTATGTACATATTATATAATTAAGTAAATATAGGTATACACCGCGAACTACGAGACGACGTATAAACATAAATTACAATAGCTCCTCGCGAGTTTATTTCTTCCTTCTGGCGTAAAAACGAAGCACACCGAGCGACTCTAAATATAGACTTGCGCTCATTTCGAGTTATCGATTGTGATTAAATTATATTAGTCATCCGTTGTATTCGTACACTTTACTCTCTTTATCTATCTTCCACGTGCAATCAGCCGCATTAATTCGTTACGCGATAGTTACAAATCGAAGTCAATTATTCATGTTATCTAACGATTCGACTGATTATTCGAACGAGTGCGGAATAGCGATCGGCTTACATACTCGATAATGGACGACACCGAGCGATGATACCTCGCCGACTCGATCGAAAACAGGATTGAGCGTTCAGCTACGCGGAAGGAACCGCTTCGCGATTGGAACTTAACGAACTTCAAAGTTCACCGATTACGTCTCCATCCGATTCCATCGAGGCGGATTTAACATACTATATAATACCGGCGCGATAGGGATAACTAGGGGAGGTGGAGAGCCGGCTGAGCGAGTGGGCGAGTTGTGCGATTTTGAGTTCCGGATGCGCGCGTGACCGAGACTCGCTCGGTGACTCGACAAAATTCACGATTTCGATCGATCGGCGATTATCGGTCGGCCGATGAGCTCAGGGGGAGAGCATTGTGTTTGCGGCAGAACGCGAGTGTTATTAGGCTGTCAGCGATGAACGTCACGTGAGAATGTAGGTATACACGCTATTGGCATAAACATCTAATGATCGAAATTATAACGAGCGGTATAGTATATACGAGAGCGAACTCGATCGATCGATCGCGTGTTAAATGGGTACGATATGACCCTGGGAAAGAAGCCTATATCCTCGAACTAGCTCGAAACGTCGATTGCATGCACGGCCATGTACATCCGCGCCAGCGCATTATAAATTTTTCGATGGTAACGCACGGCTGGTGAAAATTGAATTTATATACCTACGAGAGAAGGAGCGGGTATTGAGAAATCGATACGAATTTTCAATGGCTTCCGCGGTTGTATCGTTCCTGTTATTGGTGCGCTGTTGCATCGAACTAACAAACATGTGCGAGCGCGGGACGATTCGTGTTCTACGTAAGAACGTTATGGCGCGCCGATCTCCCTCGGCGTGACGTGCGCGAATCAAGGTGGAATCTATCAACAGCGTTCCCTTCCCCATATAGGAATGCCCGTAGTTGACGACGGGGCCAAGTATGGTTCTGCTATGGCAAGCCGATGGTCGGTAAATGACGTTTGGACCGATCTTGGGCCGCTTGTATTTGCCGACGTTTTGTCAAAGATTGGTTTATCAGACTTTACCCATACTTGGCCCATTATTGTATATCGGGGTTTACCCAGAGTCGGTACCCCGAAGTCTGACCGTACTTGGCCCAATATAAAAAGACATTCTTTCGTGAAAACTTAGTATACCGAAATTCGGCCATGCATGGCCCAATATACTTTCTCTTTCGTTATTCTTTGCTTTATTTTACCAATATTATACTTATTCTTTTTCTTCAAAAAAGAATGTCGAATCGTCATTCACTTTACAGTTTCTAATAAATTTTCTTTTTCTTCATTTTTATTTTAGTATTTAACTCAAATATGATGAAAAAAAAATTTTTTTTAATAATAAAAAAAAATTTTAAAAAATGAAAAAAACTTTAAAAAATACTTTGATAGAAATTTTTGTTATTTGCCAACATTGGCCAGAAGATCATTCGCCAACGTTGGCCCGAAGATCTTTTGCCATCGTTGGCCCCCTGTTAACAAAAATGCCAGCTTTGGCCCATATCTGGTACCGCAACTTGGGCCAGACTTCACATTCTTGGGCCAACGCTGGCACTACTTCGGTCCGATCGTCTTTTCCTATATGGGTCCTAGAATTCCAAGAGTGCTACACTAAAGAGGAAGAAATTGATTGCCAAACGAGCCCGCTTATACGAGAGGACTGTTGGCCAACTCTTGCGACATTCTCATACCTAGACCGCATTGACAGGCCGTTCGTTTTCCTGAAAAATTAACGGCTGGTTCGATAATCGGAAAAAAGAGCTATAATAACGATCGATAGATCATCTTTAGCCGGTGGGTATCGATCGCGTGCGAATGAGTTCGAAAATCGTGACTCTTACGGTCTCTAATATTATACACGTGCATCGTGTACGCCTGTCACGTGACATGAATAGACGTCGGCGTGAATTCTCCTCCGCGTCGAGCGCGAGCTCGGCAAGACGATCGGCAGGTAGGAACGCCCAGTGTGCATAGCGGGCGCATAACACGAACCGCAACGTAGACTTCGATCTCTGCTGCTCGAGTGCAGGTAGTTCGGTGGCTTTCGCGAGGTCAAAGGCCGCTAGGAGCAGACGGAGGGCCGAGATTTATTTTGCGAACGTTGTTGATCGTCAGAGTTAAAGAATTTATAGCGTGGAATGAAATCACGAGCGATCGTTATGAAAACATCCCGAGAGATTTTCTCACATGACGGTATCGAACAGCTAGATCCGTTGGAATTACGTTCCTCAAGGTTAGGCGGAATATGTTCGCTTTTAAATGCCACCGTTCGATGGCGCGTATGCGATCGTGTACTGGGTATCCATAGCTACTAGAGTCGTACGATGAAAAGACCGCTACTATCGTGGATTGCCAGCGAAATTCACAGCGAGCGTTGTCAGCGGGGAGTCAGTCGTGTAGCGTGTACGCGATGGGAATATTAATTGTCCAATACAGGGACATCACCGAAGGTGTAGCTCCTATATCGGTTTCACGCTACCGCTAACACACTCTCGCCTGTGCGTAGAGCAAGAAAATTGCACACGCGCGCTCCCAGCGAATCCCAGTGATTTAGAAAGTAAACGAAAAATAACGCAGAGGCGTACATGATATACCACGGCGGTTAATGGTTACTGGTGAATAATCTCGACGGAGAAAAATGTCGTCAAAGGAAATAACTTTTAATCCACAGTCAGTCGAGCACATTTTTATTCTCGCAAGATAACTCATCCGATAGTGCATTAATGACAGCCTTTTTTTGTCCGGGATCTACGTAGAGCGCATGGGCGCGATAGCGCACAACCCATTCTTTCTCTTTCAAGATGAAAATAGCACGATGCGGGTATAAGCTTTCACGTTGTCTCGTTTGGATTAATGCAGCGCGGCAAAGAGGAAAAAACGGCGGATAGTGGGGTATATACGGGTTCACGAGCGCATAATCCGCGATACGTATCGGTTTCATCGAGCTCGATAAACATCTCTAAATAGCGGTGTTAAAGGACTTTAAAATCGCCTTTTATACACGCGGCGCGCACCACCCCGTTGCGCGAATTTGCATCAAATTGCATCGCGTATTTCGTGGTCCATTCGTGTCAGAAAAATACAAAAACAAACACGCAAAAATTGGCAAACGCAATTCATCGCGCGCGCAGCAGTGTATTACATTTTTTTCCGCGGCTGCGAACTCTCGACGTTTTTTTCAATGCACGATAATTTTCACTCGCTGCGAGCTCTCGGGGTAATTCAAGTGAGTATAATTAACGACAAAGGCACACGCCAGAGCCTTCGAGCTCGTTTTTCTTCCTCCTCCGGCCTGGCTATGAATTCCTCGCCCTATCGTTCTTTCGCCTACCGCGCGCTCTTTCATAGGACGCGGGAAAAAAAGCTGCGTGCGATACGCGAGGCACGCGATAGCTTTCGAAACGAGCAACCGGAGAACGAAAGCTCGTTACGTTCATGAAGCACGCGTAAATATAAGAATACGTCGCATGACCTTCGGGTAAGCCGATCGCTCGAGATTGAGTTCGCGGAGGATTAGTTCAAAGTTGCGAGCTTTATCGGCTTTTGCCAGTCGGAATAAAGGAGATAATCTAGCGGTGGACTGTTTAGAGTCGTATAGACAGGAGCCGTAAACGACGAGATATTCATTGACTCCGTCTAAACCTCAATTTCGAGCGGCCATTTAATTCCACGAAATCGTAGGCACCAACCCAATATAGCCGAGACCGCTCAAATTTTAATTCCTCGTTTCCGGCCGAGCCATTCAGATGTCACGAAGACTCCGAACGAGCTCGATGAGTCCTTCGCTCTCTCGCACGCATCCTGTCCCTCCCGGTCGAGGGAAAATAAAAGAGGAACGTGCTAAGCAACCGGTCGCGAAGCACAAGTAGAAATAAAAAGGAAGAAACGTCTTTTATGTACCTGTGTAAATATAAATATACACGTGGGTATGATGAGAGGTGGAGAGGTAAAATACGCGAGGAAGGACAGAGACTCGAAGGAAATTCAATGAGCGCTCGTCACGTGACCTCGAGAGGAACGGGGAGAGGAGGAGAGGAGACGTGTAGCCCCCTTCGAAGATCGGCTGCTATTAAAACTGGCGACCCGGTGTAGAGTCGGTTTAAGAACTCGGAAAGCCGGAGTGCGAGAGAAGAAAAAAGCAAGGAGTAGATGAAGGACGAGATGCACGGCAGAATGCGCACTGACATCGGGTTGTACGTACTACACGTAGGGTTACGTTGTACCCGGCTATCCGTGCACACGTTCCACCTGCTCGCATAAAGCACGGAATATAACCACTTCTTCCCTCCGCCCACCATCACCACCGACTACAGTATCCTTCTACGTACACCCGGACTAGCTATAATCGTTGCGTGTACGAGAGCGCGCGCGGTCCAAGAATTCGTGAGCGGAATGAAAGGAAGACTGCATGCAGACCACGTATTATGCCCAGTTTTATTCGTTCCTCGGATAATCCGAGCATTAAGCGCTACCTTGATCGCGTTTTATCCTCCACCTCTCCTATTCTCTCTCTCTCTCTCTCTCTCTCTCTCTCTCTCTCTAATTCGCGATAGATCGCATATTTTAACGAATCGACACGCGCCCCCCCTTAAAGACGAACCAGCCGAGCTCTCTCGATTCGACAATAGACGCTTGATTAAAGAACTGTCTCGCCGAGATTGGAAGAGTGTATCGGGCGATCTTCTCTCCAGCGTCTCCTACCGAGCAATCGAGCCGAGTGTAACTCAAAAAGCTCGATAAAGTCCCCTTTCGTAGCTTCGACGACCAACTTCTTCGTCCTGGTAACTTCGGCAATGAAGTGCGATCCACTCGAGTGTCAAAAGAAACTCTCCCCGACGCTCTCCGGGTCATCGATAAAAATTTCAATCCGACGGATTTCCTCATTCTCAAAAACAACGGAACTCGAAATTCCTTTTTCTCGCGCTCCAAGAGCATTCAATTGTATGCGCTTCCGAATCAGTTCGGAATTGTTGTTTGAAGACGAGCTTTCCTTCTCTCTCTCTCTCTCTCTGCTATCGCTCGATTTGATTCCCCATTTAGCCGGCTGTCAGAAGAATCCCGATAGCTCCGAGATGATATTGGCTGTTCAGAAGCGAACGGCCGGGGACTTCCTAAATGGCTCGTTACGAATCTACGAGATATGGAAGCGCTCGGGCGCGAACCCGCTCGCGCGCAAATTGTACCCAACTTACGTAACACCGTGGATGGAAACTCATCTGCGTTAGTTATACGATGCGGAGTTTGCGCGAACTCGTCTTGCTGTGCGATTTACATTCGAGACCGTAAGAGGTATTAACGGGGACGTTACCGAAGAGAGAGATAGAGAGAGGCGCGTGAAACCTGAAAGGAGAGCGACGCATAGGCGTCAACGGCAGATGCTACACGCGCACGTGTCTTTTGTGAGCCCGTCCGGCGCCTCGCAATTATTTACCGCCGTGCGCGTAATGCGGGAACGCGCTGGTATAACGTCTTATACGGCCGCGAGAGACAGTTCGCGACGACTGGGAGAGAATTTCTCTCTCCCTCTCTCTCTTTTAAGATGCAAATCCTCATCGTTGAGCGCGAGAAACACGCATTCGTCAACTTGCTATAGGCCAGCCGCGACGTCATTTAATATCGCCGTTGTCGTTACGCAGTCTCTGTTACGTTGAAATTAACGAAGACGGAGTGCCTAATTAATAATCGTTGTCTCGAGGTTTGCGATTCTTTTTCTTCTCGCTCTTTCGCGCTCTTCGCAAAGCTGCCATCCGCCAATTATTCGCAATTGGCAATATATGCAAATTAGAAGACGTTTGTTTTATCGTCCATTTTTTCAACGGTTGCGTATGAGAATTTCCAAGTAATATGTCCACGCTCGTAACTGACGTAAGTGGGTTAACTGTTCATGCGCCGAAGGACACCGATAGCTCGCGCTATCCTATCAATGCGCGAAAGATTTCTTGTGGCGCCGTTCATCGCTTCCCGTCTGACGGACGAGAGATAACAAAAACTATGCTAAATTTCCTCCTTGCGAAAACGTGATTTTTCAGAAGTCTTGAAAAGAAATAGAGAGAGAGAGAGAGAAAAAAATGTTAAATCTCATTTTCCGAAGCACTTGGGCATCGGTTCGCGATTGACGGAGCACCGTCAATGAATACACGGAGTGCGCATGCAAAGTGGACTTTGCCCCGTGACGTCCTATTTGCAGTAAGCTTAAGTAAGCACCTCGAAGAGTTCCCAAACACGAACCGAGATCTATAAAGGACCCACATCGGGTTGGAGTTAGTTCGTTATTAAACGCGGTGGAAACGCATATTATGACGAAAGTTTATCAAAGCTTCAACTTTGCAGATTTCGTCACTGTACTCTCCAAATACAGGCCCGTAACCGCGAAGAACAAAGCTCGTACGTTAACGGGTCGTCAATTTCGAGCGATCGGTGACCATTTCGTCGATCGCGCGAAATACATTTGCATGTAGAACATCGCTGAAACATACTGTTAAAACCTCAGAATAGTGAACCGAAGAGAAGCCGTTGAACCAGTGAAACAAGTGGTACGCGATCGTTATAGTCGACATAGTTAAGTATCGAACGATTCGCGTTTTGGTTTAACGTTAATGTTAATCGTTGTTTAACATGCGCAAATTTTCTATCGTAAATACGCGGCTGCACTGTCGGCAAATAGGAGATAAATTTCTACGCAACCTAAATTGCCCCTAACAGTCCGTTAATGGTCCCATTTTCACATTGTTATGCAATGATATATCCATCGTGGTACAGTAATTAACAAACAATCGTCGTTGGAATCATCGAATTCCCAACCAGAAATTGCCTTCTATATATTTTTTATCAATACCGTATAAAGACCTATAATACCTGTAGCGGTGTCGATGCACCCCAGATGCCCACGCCAATGCAACTTTTATCTAAAGCCCAGTGTTCAGATTACAGCGTTTGAGCTAACGTGCATTGGTATAGAAGTACATACATTCCCTCGGCAACTGTAGGGACCGTGAAACGACTGGGCGTCGTGAAATTCCAATCGACGAAAATCAAACGTCGCGACAATTCACTCTGAAAAAAATCCCTCCCTTCTCAACGAAACTTTTTCCTAACGCCTCTTTATGCTTTCTCGAAATACGACACGTCGAACTACGAACCCCAGTTTCGTTATACAGAATGGAAATACATCAGCGTTTTTGCAACCGGAAAATCTGCACGAACTTTCGGTCGTTTGATTTTTCTTCGCGGCATCGCGATATAAATAATAAATAACGCGCTATTATCCGTCGGTAACCCCCGCGCTAGCTCGCTCACCAAACCGCGCTCTCGTCTCATGAATAAAACCAACGCCGAGCACAAGATTATGCTTTTACACGCGGTGTACGTAAACCATCGCCACACTTCTTCCCGTATCCCACGTCAATTTGTCTTCATCCATGCATAATGATACCGCAGTTACCTCCGGTAAGAAGTATATCGTTCTCCGGGTGCATTCGATCGAGCCAAAACGAGCGAGGGATAAACAAATCGTAGAAATTTTTCCAAGGCCAGTTTCGCAATTCGTCTCTCCCTTTCTCTCTCGCACTCTCGGCTAGGAATATCTCGGCTGCGAGCTTTCGCGTAGGAATTCGACGCGCGGATCGGGAATTGCGAAAATTTGGAATTTTCGCTTCGTCGACTGGCGCGCGGGCGCGTCCGCGAGTTTGTAATATAATCGAGTAAAAGTACGAGCGAGCAGGTGGTACGAGTAAATTGGAGAGCTCGCGTAATCCGACGTTTACACGAAATTGAGATTAGCCGTATTGCCGGTAACTCTCGTCGCGGGTTCCATATTATTCCACGAGTCGGCTTTTCCTCACGCCCCGAGATCTTATTTTTTCGACGGCGAACTTTCGCAGAGCTCGCACGACGTTATTCCAGGTTCACGAAATGAAAGAACTTTTTCGAGTATTAGCCACACGCGGTGGTCGAGAGCGTGGGATACGAAACGAGTGTGGTTCGTCGACGCATAGTACCGAAATACGTTCGTCGAACGTCCCGACAAAAATTCGAACGGGCACGGTCGTTTGACGGACGGACGACAATATGGATTTTTTTTATCCAATTTTTGTAGCTTTATCGCAGGTAGATCGTTCGTGGGTAATCGGCGCCGTTGCAGTCCAGATATGTACACAGATTTTCGAGCGTGGCATACAAAACGCTCGAGTGTGTGTACAGTCGCACACGTACGCCTCGGCCAGTCGATACCGTCGACGATAAGATAATGGTACGTGGAAAGGCGTCTTGGCTCGCGATTAACGAGCCCGAGAGGCCGCGTAACGCGACACTGGAGCGCGCGGCGGTGCCTCGAGCGAAACAGTCGATGACGCAATGCGACCGTGGGGCCCCTCCGGTAACGGTAGCGAGCTTATAGCCGATTCGCGAAGGCAAATCGCCATTACCACGCGACCGAGCCATTGACGCGAGATTGAAAGGTACACGGGTACAGCGACGAGCGAGGGCAGCGCATTGATCAACGGACACCGTCGACCAATGTTGACGGTCAGCCCGTCGATTCAATCACCGCTCGATTCACTCCGGCTCGCTTCATTGTTCGACTGAGTTATAAATGAAATTAAAAAGTATCGACGCGAAATAATTTCCCTGTAAACCCAAGTCGACATCTCTTCCTGAAACACCGAGTATTATTCACTAAACTCAGAAGCGAAGAATTCACAGAATAGAATTGTTTGCAAAAATATGCCACCACACACGAGAACGTATCCAAAAAAACTCTTCGATCCATCGCAGCAATAAACCTGATCGAAAACCTTATGTAGGTATATAATACATTATATCATAACTGTATATTATTATTTGCAATTGATGAGACTCGAAATAAAATAAATCAAAACTAATTTTATAGAAAAATCAATACGGATCCGATCGACTGGTGACGACTTCAAAACAGTCGAATTCGATTGCGATCGAAGATCTTATCTAATGCGAGATACCGATGAATCAGCACTGAAAATATAACGTTTCAGCGTGTACACTCTCAAGACGCGAGGTTATTAAACTCTTTCAATCTGTAATCTCGTTTTGATTTTCCAGCTTCGTTCTTTCGCTCCATTTTTCCTTCGACCGACGGAAAAATCTCGATGAAAAATAAAAAAAGATAGAATCTCGATGGGGCGGGATATAGCGTCAGCCGCGAAACTCCGACATACCAAAGTCAATTAATTTATCTACCTTTCCGGCGTTTCGTCTGGCGTATGGCCAATATACCGAGAACTTTTGCACACTCGCGTGTCCCGGATACTCCCGAGGAGTTTACTCGAGCTGCCTTCCGGATAATACGGAAATTCCCTTTTACGGATCACCGAAGAAAGTATACAGGGCTAAGCCGCACGACTGAAGGGGCAACAAAACTTTCTTCCCGATCAAAGAATAACGAGAGATGCAAATGCCAGGGATGCCGCGATCGTGACGAGTCGAATCGAGCTGTGACTCCGTTCCCGACGTCAGAGAGCGAGCGTCACCTGTCGTTCTCGGGCGGGAATAAATAATCGGCGGAATCATTAAAATCGGGATGATTCGGATTTTCACGGGAGGGTGAATCGCGCTCGTAAATCAACCCCGGCGTGCGTCGATTCGCTACAGAGATAGCCTCTCCCCAGCGGCGCGGCACGTACGGGGACCGTGGGGCATTAAAGTGGGGGAGTGGATCGTCGTAGCAAATTGCGCTCTCTCGGTCTCCTCGCGCGCAAATTACGAGGCCGATTGCGAATTCTCGGACCGTGGAGCGTCGCTCGCTCTCTCTCGGCCGTATGTTCACGAACGAGACGGGAAGCGCATCTGTCGCCCTCCGAAAATAACGGGGCGCGTAAAGAGGCGTCGAAAGTCGTAAGGCGAGAACGAAAATGAGAGAGAAAGAGTACAAACACGCGGAACATTATAATAAACTTGGCAAGGAGGGTACGGGCGCCGCGGTCGAACAAAACGCTTTTGTCGCTCGGCACCAACTCCACCTCCGCTCAATGCTCCCGGTTTATGGCGCGAGCGGGTGGAGCGCGCGAGGGACCTTCGCGCCGAGCACCAAAACGTCGAATGGAACGATAGAGTCGACCACGAATCTATAGGAAGCGGAAACCCTACACCGTTTCTCCGTTCCTATATATTCCCGCTCTGTCCTGACCAGTAGCCGCTTTTGTACGTTTTCCACCCAGCCGCCGATAATTAATCAGATCCCGGGATCTCTCTGTTTGTCGGGTCGGACATCGCAGGAAACATTTTCGCGAAATTCGCACGTAAAATCGTCCCGCGATATAGCCGAATTACACTCGAAAAACCGGTTTCGGCTGGGAAAGAATTTTTCACCGAACACTCGATTCATTATCATCCCGTGAACGCGAAAATGCCGTTTCACTGAGTGAATTGCAAAATTTCGTGAAAATGAAAAAAGCTGGGATAACAAGCGGCGTTGAGCGAGGAGCGAATATGGGTCGTTGGTACACCGAATGCCTGGGATCCTCGGCTGCCGTGTTAGGTATTTAGCGACAAAACGAGAAACCGATAATTCGTGGAAATCGACGGGCAAAATTCGATAATGCAATGAAAGAACCGTAATAATTAGAGTGCGCCGGGGCGGCACACGTCGGTCCTGTTTTCACGCGATCGTAATACGGTGAGCGTCGGAAACTCTATGGGTGACGTAGATGGAGAGGGAGGAAGGAAGGGAGGGGGGG
>NCVS01000911.1:17358-32401 GCA_003055095.1 Goniozus legneri
GGGGGGGGGGGGGTCGCGAACGCGCGTGCACGCCCGCACAGTGGGAGCAGTACGTGGAAAAGGAGGATGATATGAATCATCCCCCATGGGGTCCCACTCTCACCCCGAGCGAGATCCGTTCTCCGCGGGACATGTGGGAGAAACAGGGGGCTGCGTGGAACGGAGGAAGAACTCGATAATAAAACGGGAACCTGCGAGAGCGGAGAATGAGGAGCAGAGGGGGCCCACAATGAGACGACAGAGCTGGAAAACTGATGCTACAGATCGTAATGATACGGTTTTATGGCAACGCGATGCAGAATGCGCAGTCAGATGGTCGGAGATTACTCGCGATAATTGCGCCCGTTGCGTGAATGGAATCGCTACCGTTCGAAAATTGCATTTGTATTTTTATCCCCTTCCACGCGTTGAATTTCCTTATCTGCGCTCGTGTACATATATGCCCCGCGCTAAAAAGCTCGGAAATTGGAATGATAATTAAAGGGGTTGCGGTATTACGCGACGACCGCAGCGCAGAATGTACAAACCCCGCATCACGGGTAAAAATAATCATCTCTCATTCGGACTATCCGTGATTAAAATTGAACGCCACATTCGGCCGTCTCTCTCGACATCGAAATCGGAATGCACCGCGAACGATCAAACGCCAACGAGCTATCTGTTCTGACCAACTGTTCTCGGTTCCGTAAAATCTGACGAATTCGCTGAGGCTCTTCGACCGTGAGCCCCTCCTCGTTTCAGTTTCCGAACTTGGGATATTCGGCGGATAATCGACGACCCGGGCAATTACGGTGTTCCCAGCATCGAAAACCCAAGGGAAATCCGTGTACACCCGTGCGTCGGGCAGATAGGAGAACGAGGGCAGTAGTGACGAGGAGCAAAATGGGTGGGTTGCAATAGAAGTCGGGAATATAATCGAAACGCGTTACAACCACTGGTCCGATGTCGAGCGTCAAATTGTACGCCGTGTAACGCGCGCGCCGGTCGAACGAAAAACTCTCTGGTAATAGTGGAATCCATCCACCCGATAAATATTGAAATACCAGACGAAATTTTTAGCCGAAAAAATATCGGATTGCAAATTGCAAAGTGCATTCTCTGCGCTCTAGTTACATTTTCCGTATGTAAATGAATATAAACGCAGAGAGGTCGATGTTTTTCGTCGTGTTTATTCGATCCTAGTGATGTTTTCACGCGAGGGGTTCTTTCATTAAATCCTCGGATGCATAATCCAGGACGCTGGTCACTGTATTCGACAAAGGGAATTTGCATCGTTTGGGCTTTCGCCTTATACGAATTTCATACATATAAACAAGAAGAGGGCGTTCACGGTTGACCGCTCCAGAGAGAACGAAAGAGAGAGAGAAAATCGGAACGCGACGTCATAGCGAACCGAAGCAGAGTGAGACAGAGAGACAATAGTACGAGTAAAAAAAAAATTTATTCTAGCAACGAGAGAGAGAGAGAGGTTCGGAAAGGTAAGTTACACACGAGTCTCGTATATTCCACGATGGAATAAAAGAAAGAGAGAATGCGTTGAAAAACGTTTCACGAGGTTTCCAGGCTTCCTCGTATCTTTGATAATGCGAAGTCTTACTTAAGATATGTGAATATAAATGAGACTAACGAGCTCTCTGTGATGTCGGTAATGACGGTAGATTGTCGTTGGGAGGGTCGTCGTGTTGAGCTCCCGGTTTACGTAGCGACTCCTCCACCCTTCCGCATACGCGCCGTACGTATACATAAATATACAACGCACACCTCCCGTGAACTCTCTTTGTCCGTTACGATGCGCGTCCTGCGCGCAGAGCGCTCGCATACGAAAATACCGGGGTGAGTATCGCGTTACGATACCATAAGCCCGATCTCCGCGCCGAGGGTACCGGATAATCGGACTTATTGTTGGCGGGACAAGCGAGCGTAAGCCGATCGGGAACCGGAAAACGCGAATTCATAGGCCGATCTCCGCGGATCGTGTGTCCGACGCGAAACTCTCGAGAATTGTACACGCGTGACGTAGGCGTGCGTGCGCGCATTTTGCGCCCGATCGCGAAATCTTATCTTGCGACGAAAGAAGGCGCCGATGAAAGGAGGCGAGGAATTTTACTGCTCGCGCGAAGAAACGAAGAATTCTGGCACGTTCGGGTGATATCGAGGCTGGGACAAAAACAATAGCAAATACAGTGTAAGAACGAGTTCAGCGACACGGTGTGTTTCGCGCTCTCGATATACGGAACGTAGCGGTCGAACGACGGTCTAGTTGGTCACCTTCTGACGAGTTTCTTCCGTCCTCTTCGCTCTCGGAACTCGCGACGAGTGGTTACAGCCCGATAGTCTCGGTCTCGCCAGCGGCGCTTTACGACGGGCAATAAAATCCGCGAGCTGCTTCGGCAAACAAAAGCGGGCTTCGACGTGGTCGAGAGAAAGAAAAATCTGGTAGGGGTGTCCGCGAGCGATTTTGTAACAAGCCGATAAAGTAGATTTCGCACGAAGTGGGTCATTCGTGCGATTACTCCGATATAGCTCGAGGAATGAAAAAAAATGAACGTTACACTGTATCGCAGTTAGTTCTGCGCTCGATATTTGGAAAAATATCGAGAATTCCGACGAGTAGCGAGACGGCTGCGCGCTCCGTGTAACAGCGCGGAATAGTCGGTGTACGGGGAAAAAGAGCTGATATATTTACGTCCTAACGTAGCAAAATTACAGAGGAGCTTATTACCGGCGTATTACGGCAGCTGCGCGACATAATCCAAACGTAGCTTTCCGCGCTTCTATATATGAATGAACATGGAAACGTTATATAGTATACAATTTATTTACATATCGCGTATAGTATAGCTATACACGCGCGTATGTATCACTCGGCGAGAGGAGACCGAGCGTGTTATTGCCTCTAATTTAAACCGACGATTTCCTGCAGAGTGCACGGTCGTCCAGCGTGCGAGTATAACGGGGTTATGCGAATCTGACCGTTCGAACGAGGCATAGATTCGTTTGAATGAAAGCCGCATCGAGAAAACAACTCTCGTTTTTTTTGTATCTTGTATTCGACAAGCTTTAGCCGCTGTTTATAGCAAAATTTTACGGCAATACGCGTGCGGCGAACTCGCGACCTCGCATCAATCTGGCAAATGGACTCGCCGTGTTAATTAATCTCGTTCGTTAAGAGAATTGGAGTTATGTTTCCTCGCTCTCTCTTTTTCTCGAACACGATTTGACATCTTTTTTTTCTTTCTTATCCATCACGATAATGGAAATTACAGCGGCCCTCGGTTGTTAGGAGTGCACTCCCGCGCTTTGCCAGTGAAGTGAAGTTTACGGTACCTTCGTCTCAACTTCATTTCACGGTCTGCATTGTTTTAAACTCCGTCCATGGATTACGATAACTCGAGCTTGGGTATGCACAAACGACGTTAAATAGCGTGAGCGAGTGTTGCGGATCTGGAAAGTTCGTGACATAGGAATCTTTGCTGGTGTAAAGAAGTTTGCTCATGAAGCGAGTTATACTATGCACCGTAAACTTATTTACAAGCCGGTTGCTCGCCAATTCGATTTCCTCGCACACCCGATATGAGAAATCCAATTTTTCTCGGTATTTTGTGTATCTCGACGTATCAACCGACTCGTGCATTGGCGACAATCAAGAAACTTGGGCGTTACATTAAGAATCTGGTGATTTTTTACAAAGTTAAATCAAAATGAAATTCCGTTTAGAAGAGAGAAGAAGAAGTAGAAGAGAGAGAGAGAGAGAGAGAGAGAGAGAGAGAGAGAAAGACGGAAGAAAAAAAACTAGAGGAAGAGAGAAGAAAGACGAGACCGGTGCCTTTGAATTCGTTACACGAGAACGGAGCGAGGATAAACGAGTCGGGAAACGATTTTGGTAGTTTATTTCTTTTTTCGGGCGACGGGCTTTCGCGCGAGGCGACACGCTCGTTCATTCATCGCGTTCGCTGGCACCGTTCTCGGGGAACGAGGTTACAGCCGGGTTAGATAGGTTAGGTATGCGCGCAAGTGCGCGCCGAGAGTTCGGCGTTGCGCGTTGTACGCGAGCGCGGGATTCGTTCGGCCACCGACGTTGCCATTGCCGCGTATAGGAACGCGCCGAGGGAGCGCTACATAGCCGGAGAAAGTGAATATCCCGGCACTCGAGAGCTCGCCCCGAGTGCCGCCACGAGTGAGAAACCCGAACCGCTGACGAGAGAAACACGACGCCGAGCCGAGCCAATTGAATTTTCAAACGAGACCTTCTTATCGTTGTAGTTGAGATTCGAATTTTCCCAGGTAGGATCGGTCGGAGCCGATCGGAAATATACTCCAAAGTATGGTATTTCTCATTTAATTATTGGATTCGAAAGGTGCTAGGTAATATCGTAATTTGTCGCGAATTCCCGTTTCTTATTGGAGTGAAACGAAATTTTCCCTTTGATGATATATACGAATCGGAGCAATGTATCCTAGATTCCATCAAAGAAGAAACGCTCCACACGAGATCGGTGCGTGTGTGCACGCGCTATATGTATTTTCATCGATGAATAATATTTATTCCGTCTTTCACAGGAATCCCACTGCGACTGCGCTTTTCGGACTTACAGCAACTTCAAAGGATTTTCCGCAGGGGGCAACGGACGAGAGTTTCCAACCTGACATTTTCATAACTTCGACAAAAATCGGTACGAGAATATGAATTACGAAACGAAGGGAAGAAAAGGGACGATGAAATTCGAGAAAAAATAGAGATATCTTCCGAGTATAGAATAGAGCGAATAAATCAGCGGCGACGCGCGCGCGACACAGGCTTAGTTTTGTGGATGCAGATTGTTTTGGTTTATTTTAGTTTCGACTCTCCCCGAAGACTATGGTTCTCGAGACGTATCGGGTATTACGTATACAAACTCCCTTTAAAAATATACAAAAGAGGCGCATTGACTCGTCTGGAGATAAAAGAAATTCACCTCGATGAGCTCGTTCGAGCAACAAAGAGAAACAAAATATAATCATTGAGAAAAATTACTAATACCATAAATCACACCGTCCTCGTAATCAATGTGTACACACATTGAATCGCCTCTATATCTTCCGTGAGTGTATTTCTCACGGTGTAAAATCGTCGATCAGGTGGCCCATGATTGATTCTACGCTAATTCATTTTATCTATCGTTCGCGCGACAATGGCGAGACAGGTAAAAACTGTGTGATGGGGCGGCTGGCGATCGTTAAGGCTCGAAATTCGAACGTCGAAACGAGCGTCCCTGAGCGAGGATTAATAACGTGGAAATTACGCGAACGCTGAAAGAACTCTTTCTCTGGCTCCTTTCGGGCCCGTAACGAAATCGGAACACCGGAGATTGGTCCACACGACGAACCGAGGCTGTTGGCAGCCGTGCGTGCGCGATTCGGCCCCGAGGCACGGTGCGCCGGTAATTACGTCATAAAAAAAATAATGGCTCGACCGGTTTCGCGACTCCGTTCGCCGGCCGGTGTGCGTGCCACCAGACGCTCGATCTTCGAGACGCGTTGTTCTCGCGAGGACCTAACGTTCGCGCCACTCTAAGCTCATAAAAGAAGCGACCGATTTTCCGACCAACGAAATCGTTTCGATGACGAACCGTTTTATCGACGGAGTTCCGACGGAGTAGGCCGATTTCAATCGCCTCGCTGGCTCGCGCGATCGTTTATCAGTCCCACCTTCGGCTGGGTCTACGTAACTTTGTAACACGACCAGTCGGAAAATTTCAGCGACGATAAATCACGCGGCGCAATATGAAGGAAGATTCCTCTTGTTGTAATCTCGGACCGATTTTCGTCGCGTATCGCTCTCCTCGTTTGAAATTCGCCGCAATCTGCGAGATATTTTCTTATTAAACTCGGGAAATACGCAAGATTACGTAATGCGCGTTCTATCTACCGGAGCCAGTTTGTCCCGAATGTACAAACCTCTTATTTTCCGTTCGCGGCAGACAACAAAGACCCGAGTCCTTTCCAGTAATCGCGTTAAATGACTCGCGAATTGCGGCCGAGAGTTCCGTTACTCCGGTTGCGAACCAACTTCACGGGGGTAGAGATATTCGCATACCGACTTTTCGTGCGATCCCGCATACGAAGCCGCGTATACGTATGAATTTGCATTCTTTGCGCTATTGAGAAAAGATTCGATTCGAAACCTCGCCAGTTCTCGCAAAGAATTTAACCGAGTAATATTCCGAGGATACGGGATTTCGGTGGTTTGGCGAAGAAGGGGGAGAGAGTAACAGCTATGCGTTGAGTGCCATGGAACGAAAGAAGAATAACGAAACACTCACGAAACAAAACCAACTAACTTAGTGGGGGTAAATAGAGCTTGTGGATTATACGGATGGGACCTTTTACAAATTACCCGCAGTTGCGGCTACAACTTTCGTGCCGGTCAAAATGGCCAAGAAGAGCAAGAGAGCGAGGAGAAAGGAGAAAGAGGAAATGTCGGTAAGAGGGGTCGAAATATACTCGCTCGACCTTGTTGTAAAATGCACCGATCCGTAACCGAGAGTTATTACACAATAACTTACCGAAGGAATAGAGCGAAAATAAATTCGCGTCGCTCTCGGGTCGACGCAAACTTCGTGCAAAGTACTACCAACGTTATAAAGTATTCTGTTACGTTTCCTACTTTCACACGAATACATAATCGATATTTTGTCAGGAGCTGTATCTCGGAGTCGACTGATTTCGTTGAGCCCGGTTCAAGTGGTGCGTGGACGGCTTTACGCGCGCATCCGATGTTTACGTTTGTACTTTTCGAGTCGAGTCTGGTACACCCACGTGTTACGTGAAAAATCGAAATCGTCTTATTTTATCTCTTGGCTCGAAAATTTCCAACCTTGAACGCTTGTGAAGCGTTAATTGCACGTCTCATCTGGCGCGCGAGTCATTAACAGTTTGAGTACGCGTTACGTATGCATAAATTTCGTCGTAAGAAACGACTCTCCCGACTATCGTTGTTCGACCTCGCCGCGATCGATAAATCGCGTCCGCACATTTGTTACAGTTATATGCGTACACGTTCGCGTATTATTATCGCATATTCTCCATTGAATTTCGCAGTTTTTACGCGTAAAGTTAATAATAGCTACCGTTTACGTTGGTATATTTCGTATTTTTCCAAACGTAACGCGTTCATATTCGCTATGAAAGTTATAATGGCATTTTCCAGCTCCAGCTACGCGCGAGCTCGCTCGGGAGAACCTCTCTTACGTTTTTCAAGCTCCACGCAGCCCTGTGGTACTGCAAAAGCATCGAGCCTCGGCGTCCTATCGCGCCGGGTGTTTGCTCTTCCTTCGGCCGCCTCGAACCGCTCCTACGAAAGTAATCTGCTTTTCCTACCTCGCGGTGAATGTTTTTTTTCCCCTTCTCGGCGACCTACGGCGATAGGCTCGAGGAGGATCTGTCCTTCGCAGCGAAGAAAAAAATACACCGTCAAACACGCGCACGAGATAAGTAAACCACTACTATCTGGTCTCGAGTGCAAGATATTTGTTTCGATAGGAAATAAGAGATTCGAGAAACGAATGAAATATTCATGTGCTCGATGCGGTTAAATACTTTTGCGACATCATCAATTAGGAAACATTCAGAGCGGGTTAATGCATTTCGGTCTTTATCGAGAAATATTATTGCTCTTGAGCTCGTATGCCGACTGTAGCGAATAACTCGTTCCAGCAGCGAGCCAGTAATTATCTAACATATCTAATTGTAAATTATAACAACTAAGCCGACAGTGGAAAGTGACAGATGTGGCGAATTCAGCATGGACCGCGAGGTCGATTGAGATTCGATACGGTCGTTCGACGTAGTTCGCGATACGATTGAAAAATCGTTAAACGCGCGTCCAGTAATCATACAGAGTGTTCGTACCTCTTTCTCAATGCGTTAAGTGTATTTCAAGTTGATTTTGTATTTTTATTTTGAGCGAGTACACATGTCGCTAGTTCCAAGCTTTTTCATGCTCCATTTACAGTGTAAGTGGGGGGCGAGAGTTTACTTGAGATTGCAGCGGAGTTTTGCTCACGCGCTTAAGAAAATGTGAGTGACATTTCAATGTGTGTTATTGGCATGCTTAAACCTAGTCGTGTCGTTGTTAAATCGCGATAAACCGATCATAGAAGTTATTGTATAAATAATACAAATGTAATTGCACACTCGAGTAAACGTGTAAAATGTTCTCGACCTTGTAAAAAATTAACTCGATACAAATAGACAAGCTCTACCAACAGAAGTGTGTAGGTACACCGAGTTTTTATCCAAATCTGTCGCTGCTCCCGATTACCGAACAACATTATTAATCATCGAGAGAGGTGAGTAATTTTTAATGTTCTCATCGCACGATGACAATCAGCGAATTTATCCGATAATATATTATCAACTTTGATCTTACTTATTCTAGGTCCATTCCATTATAATTATTAAATGGACAGGATAACCAATTTTCCACTATCCTGTCGCTGTGTAATCTCAATTAATGAAAACCCTGTTAAAGTGTCGTTTGGGATAACACAGCTAAAGTACCTGCGGCATAACCTATCGGATTCTGCGCCATGTAGCATTTTCATAATTAGGTTCGTATAATTTATGACGAATAATCATTCGAATAATCACAAAATTGTTGTAGATTTGGAAAGCCACTGGGTTGGAAAAAAAGTGCTAATAAACTGTGGACGTTTGACAGCGATCGCTTTCTACGCACGAATACGGAAATTAAACGGCTTATATTAACCTAATATTATTTAAATTCGAGACTTATGTAAATAGCATTAGAATTACAAATGCGATCTCCATTCGTTCCGTCCATACTACGGATGATCTAATTTTCTTACTCGTATAGACGAGAGAGGTGCCTCGGCAAGAAACTCATGTCACGCCGAGTCCGCAAGAAATTAGAATGATTCACGTCCTAACATATGAGCATTCTTCCGTAGATGAATCCCATTTCTACTGCTTGCTATGTTTTCAAAAGAACGAAAAGCCATTGTTCGGGCTCCCATAGCTACCAATCATAAACTCTCCGCTCGATTGAAATGAAAAATTTCACTTATACAGCAAAGGCATTCGATGAGAATTACACAGATAATAAAGCCATATGTCGAATTCTCTTTTGATTTATAGAAAAATTATCAGAGGCACCCATAATAAGTTTCGAATAGATTTCTATTATACGAAACATTCTAAAATATCAGGATTACTTCGACACTTGAGAATTTCCGTACCAACGAAGGAAGTATGGAGTAGGTAAAAGAAAGTTCACCACGAATTTCAAAACGGATATGTCAATAAACGTGACCGGAATCGTAGAATGTAGGTAAATTCGTATGATTTCTGTAAAAACATAAACCCACGAAACTTTCTGTATACACTAAGGAGTAATCTTACTTAATCAAGTACTTTTAATTGTGTACGCTCCGAGCTCGCTGTATCTGTCGTTGAAAATTCGTTCGAGAACAGTGGACTATGTTTCTATTATTTATCCACTCTTCAACAGAACTCTACATAGTTTGGGATTTTATATAATAACGTTTGTAACGAATCGCGTTCGAAGAAAACGCTGCACCGTGATAACATAATTTCGTTGTACAATGAGCACAAAAAAGATTCAACTAGGATGAATTAACGCAAAGAAGAACTAAGATTTCATACTGGAAATAATTTTTATTAAATGAAAATGAATAAATTGTTCGCCGGCACATGGAATAATGAGGGTCGTATTTCGAACCGCAGCGCAGGTAGACGAGCTGTTAGTAACCGGCAGGCATCCGGGAGTGGTGGGGCGGCTAACGTTTTCACGTCAGCAGGAGAGATGTGTAAAATCAGAGATGCGAACCGATTCGGCTATTTAAAAAGTCCTGTCGCATCCATTCCGTGAATCGACGTATAAAACGACGTGTAACGACCGCGGCGAAATGAAGTTCGCTCGACGGTGAGAGTCGCGCGAGCGAGCTGACAGTTCGGGCTCCGATAGCCTTGAAAAATACGCGCCATAGCCGAGAACGGAAAGAAAACAACTCGACGAGATGTACCAATGCCGCTTTTTCTCGTCGAACGCAAATCGAATCTCGACGCGCTCGCACTTGGAATTTTCGTCTCGGGCTCCGGTACCGAAATAATTTTGCACATTTCGCTCTCCTCTCTCTTTTTCTCCCAGCGTATCGGGTTTGTTGTTTCGTACAGTGACAGCTGTTAGTGTGTGCGTCAGTTTGGCGTCGAACAAACCACAAGGGGCAATTTCTCCACTTTCTTCTCTACCTCCTTCTCTCGCTCTCTCGTTTCTTGCGAATTGCGTTCCATTCAGGTGAATCGGCTCTTGCGCTCGAAACAAAGAACAGGAAAGACGAGAAAAAGGGACTAACCTTGCACGGCAACACGCGGTCAGCGGCACCGGCTTCGATGCGATACCTCCGGACGACTGCTCCACTCTCGCACGACGAAAATTCTCACGCACTCGTCGTTTTCGGGTAATCCAAGAGAGAAAAAAAACACACTACTTGCACCAACGGCAACGTACACCACGGAACGAGAAGGAAAAAAAATACCGATGTCGTCTCAGTCGTACCGAGGCGCCCGCATCACCAGGCACTGTAAAATTCACCGCTCGGGTGGACAAAAAGGAAACCAATCCGCGCGTTATATATCCCAATGCTGCGTCGGTATAAACACGTTCCGAATTTTCAGTAATCCAGGCAACCGGAGGAAGGAGCGTTCAACGCAGCATGATTTTCCCAACGACAATGGAGCGCACCTGGCCGACCGTTCGCTGTGCGGACAGTCAAAACCTCTCACTATTCTCACACCGCAACTTGTATAATATTCGTAAGCGATTTCGCCAAGAGAGATTCTAACGGATCGTGTCACTCGAATCACTGTTACACTCGTACTCCAAAAAAGAACTCCTCTCGGATCCAAGATTCGTTCGCACTGGCTTGCAATTTACTGGGCCCGAGAATTCGACGAGCTCTGCCGTCGCTAACGGAATGACGAAAGCGGGACGAAATAAAGAAAAAGGAGTGGAAAAAACTAAAACGCTTACACTCGCGTCGGGAGGCCGCCTCCACGTGGAAGCCGCCGCCGCATAAAACAGACGTCCGTCACGTCGGAGCGGCAAACCGTAACTAGCGCGGCGCGCGGCCGCCGTGTGAGTCGAGCCTCCACCGAGGCCGACCGTCCCGTCCCCCTCTTTCGCTCACGCGCGCCTGCTCTCTCTCGCTCGAGTCGTCGTCCCTCTTCAACTAGTAGCGCCGCGACCCTTTCCCCCAATCCTCGGCGGCCCTCGAGCCGCGTCGAGCCGTTCTGCCGCTCCGCCATGATTCCGCCGACGTCGACGACCCCTCTCTCTCTCTCTCTCTCGCTCTCCCTTCTGTACGTGAAACGACCTCTTACACACAGCCAACCAACACGCGTCCCCCCACATCCCCCCTATGCTGCGCTCAGTCAGCGGGCCCCTCCACATTTGCGCGCACGATCCCCGTGTATGTGTAACGTGGACCTGAAGCCCGCCAAGGGTTCGTTCTGGTACCCTGCGTGTTCTCGATGTCAATATTTTTATAAGTGTGCGCCGTCTATGCGCACGTAAGCGGTACAGCGATTTAAATAGTAAAGCAAAATCTAGCGTGATCTGAGTTGTCTAGATTTTCTCTTTCCGGATATTGTGTTTGGTATAAAAACTAATCAAATCTCTTGACTGGGTTTCGATTCTCGTTTATCGACAATTCGTCGAATAAAAATTGGGAAAAAATGGACTCTGACCGATAAACGTGAAGCAAAGCTGGACACGTATATGCCACATTTGTTTGCAAATAGACATTGAAGAATGTCTCAATTAATGAAAATGGTTGTAGCTCTTGGTAAACTGTTTGTCGAACACTCGAGCGTAAACAATTTCTTGTATAGACTCATCGAGTGGCGAACCCAGCTCCTTTTTCAGCCTCATCCTACTACTAGTTTGTCGAGAGCGCAGTGTATACCTGTGTGAATACAGGTAACAGTCTACAATATCACTGCAGTCACTCCATCTCTCTTTCCCTCGATCGTCTTTTCGCACTACGCTCCGTTAAAAACTGGAAACTCGCAACTTTTAAAACGGTACATTAATCGAGAGGTTCGAGAAGGGGTTAACGCTCGAGTGCTCGTTCTTCACTCGGATCTTCCTTGGAAAACAAAGATATTAGCGTAACCCGTCGTTCCACTTTATCCGAACTTTGAACTTTTATGCCGTTTGTGCTAAAAAATTTCATCTAAATGATAATCTTGTTTTTTAACGATCGATCGACGCTCTCGATACCTACCTGTTATGATAAATCAGACTTTTCCGTTCGCCCAAAAGTTTTTTGCTTAATGAAATTCAAGAGGGTTGATTTTTTTGGATATCGTAACGGGCCACGCGTAAAGTGTTAACCGGAGACGACAGAGGATCCTCGAATTTTCGTAATCTCCGAAACTTATAGCTCTAAAACCGAAGACATGTGTGTCGAAGCTAAGAGGTATTAAGATAATACGAATAACTCACGAATTTGTGAAAATCTCCCAAAATCTCGAGCTCGGAGGGAAGATAGCTCGCGGTCGTTTTTTATCGCGCACCCGGACTCTTCGAGATTTTCTACCTGACGTTTGCGCCTCGCCTCTCCCGCGAATGCTGCGCCCGTCCCTTTGAGAAGCGCACTTAAAGACTCTATTATGTGGCCGTTACTTTCTAGCGGAACAAAGAAACTCGTAAAATTGTCAGTCAGCCCTCTCCATTGCACTGCACAATTGCGCGTTGTGTTGAGACGTAAACTGTCCTCACGAGCGTTATGAATTTTCACAATACGATTTTTTCCCTTACCCTTTCTCGGTTCTCTTTACTTTTTCGCCGACCGATCGAATTTGCACTCGCCGAGTGAGTGGAACGATGACACACGGTGGAAATAAATCGCGAGTGAACGCTGCTCGGACAATAGATGGCGAAAGAAATTTTTCAAATCGATGTACAGGTCATTGCAATACTTGGCAGCAATCGCGGCTACGACACAAAAGGCTCGATGCATTTGACTCGAAGAACATTCTTCCGAAGCACCTGCTCCGACACACACGCCTTTTTCTCTCCTCTTTTTACCTCCCCCCCCCCCTCTCTCTTTCTCTCTTTCTCCTCGTCTTTCTTTCCTCCTTGTTCCCTTCGTATCGGACTGCTTTTCCCGTTCGGAACGATGCGTCATCGTTATAAGATCATTTTTTGCGCGCTTCGAGTCGACGAGAACTGGTAGCGTGGTCGGTGCATGTGCGTGCGGTCGTACTGTTTTCGGCATAGCCAGTCCTGTCGCTTTCTTCGATCATTTCACTTTCGCTAATTCTATCGAAACGCAATATATTTCGAGCCGACATTGTCATTATATCGATTAATATCCGTCGCGGAAAAGCTTTCGAATCGCGAGTTTTGCAACGCCCGGTGCGCTTGGCGAAATGAATGACGCATCACGTTCCGATTCAATATTACACCGTTGCCTGCATAATTGAATCGGCTAAATGATGATTACTCGATATTCTCATTCTGACCTATTTACATACACTCCCAAGATAACGAGCGATGAAGATTTCCAAAGTGATTTTCGAACGCTAAAAGGCACTTATACATATAAATATAGAAAATATAATGACGTCGATAGTAAGAATTTACATAACCTCGAATGTTAACGCCGGTTGGAAAATTTTCGAACATCTCATACAAATTTCAAATGTTCAAGTTCACTCGAACGAGTACTCAAGAAACTGGAACTAACTCCCTTCGATATCCAAAGGGGTTTTCTCTCTTCCGAAGCATCTTACTCTTCTGTTTTATAATTTTCATATTACCGTCGACGGAGAATAATGGATCTATTCTTTTCCAGCAGAAAAATTTTATCGAATCTCGAGATTAGATAATAACGCTAGTTCCTATGGCTATACATACGGATATTTGATAAAATATCGCTCCGAAACGGCATCTCTAATTCGGTCTTTCCGCGCGTATATTTCGAACAACATTTCTGGAAGAGTATTCTTGGTGAAAATCGAAGTTCGTTAGAGTTGTGTTTCTCTTCGGGGATGAAAAGTAAATCGCGTTTCGTTCCGAACAAACAAGTGGCGAGAAACGAGGATACCGTGTTTACTTTGGTAGTTGTTAGTGACCATACTAACGGTACCATCGTGTAACAGGAACTTTGAGGCAGGATGTAACAAACCAATTAGTTTCGATCCCCCTGGTAGAATGACTCGTCCTTGATCGACGTTTCTCGATCGCGCGACGATTCATCGAAATACACAAGGACTATTTATAGTTAAACGATATATCGCGGTATTCCCAATACTCGATGCAACGCGCCGCAATTGTCGTCGCCCGTATTGCTGTTTGCCTTCGCGAATGGAAGAGAAGGAGATGGAGTGAGAGTGCAACGAAGGTTCGTGAAATCAAGGCAACGAGGAGTCAGGAGTACGCGTCTCCTTAAATACCAGACAGCACTCGAATCGCGACAGCAACGCTTCATCATCCCTCGTATAATTCAACAATAGCGCAACTCGCGCGTTGTGTGTTCAAATTCGAGAATAAACTCACGAATAAGGAAATGCAAATAACTCGATACCAATGCTCGCCTCCGTGTGCGTATAGCGTGTGTTTGCATAGAAACGCACACAATCCAATTCACTAAGATATACATGTACGAACGAGTATAATCGCGGAATATGAAATTTCATACCATTGTTTGTTTTTCAGCGAATTTCATAGCGTTTGCAGCGTAAAAGTGGCTAGAGAAGAGCAGGCTATACGAAGTAAAAAATCGTATAAAAATCGTTTTGCGGGAGCAGGATAACCGATAAACGTCACGATTTACGTCCCGACCGTTAGAGTTAGAAGAGAAGTTGAACGATAAAATACGTCGATAAATGCATGACGGCTCTTATTTATTCCGATTTTCTTTAAATGCACATTAAAGAGCAAAATCGGTATGGCGGGGGATATCGAACTTACTGTTCCATGAAAAGGGCATTAATGGATCCCATATTGTGTGTT
>NCVS01000911.1:32439-42697 GCA_003055095.1 Goniozus legneri
GGTAGCCTAGCGGTTTATAGTGTTCTCTCTGACTGAAGTAAAGGAGAAAGAGAGAAAGAGAACGGAATAGGTGGAAATCGGCGAAACGAAGTAAGATGAAACACGCGAGGAATCGGTCGGCTCCCAACTATAGTCCTCCTGCGCTGCGGTCTCGACTCAAGGCTATCAACCTCTAAGCATCCATTAGTCGGCGAATCGTTTCAGGGCGTACAGTATATACAGCATGGTCGGCGAGGTTCGCGCACGCAGCTATTTCACCTCGGGCGGCCACAATTTCGCGGCCCTAAGCTACCCGCCGATTAGACCCCGGCGGACGCTTCCGTTGGAATATGGGACCCCCGATGACGCGGGCTCGATCCCAAAGCACGCACTGCCGATTTCCATTATCCGCGCTCGCTTATATCGTTCGCGAAATTACCCACCGTCACGAATTAATAACGCTCCTAGCTCGCGCGAGTTCTTGCGCCCGAGCCCCGCGCTGCCACGTCTCGTTTCGCGAGATTATACTCGTCCCGGTATTAGTTTGACACCGGAATTACCTACAATTAGCTAGTCAAAATGACTACTCGTAATCAGCGCCGCAATTATAGAATTTTCTACCCGGGAGATGAAAATGATGATTGAGTGGGCAGTAGGTCGTGCGCGTGGAAAATTATTCTCGCGCGAGGAATACAGCCAGGTGGATTAATGAAATGAAACTTTTCGAATTCGAATTTCAAATTGGAAGGATATTGGAAAATGCGAATTGCTGGGATTTGTTCGTGCCGATGCCGAAGAGATTCGACTGCGTTTTGATAACAGCGATGCGACGCCCCTGCCGCGCGGCAATTTTTAGCGCAACGCGTAATACGCGCATCAATTCTCATTGTCTCGTGCCGACGTGACGTTAATTCACGCTTCAGCCGTTTCGCTGCGCGCGTACGCGTTCACAACATCGGCGAATCAACGTTGATGCCTGTAGAACTATAATACTCGAAAATTCGATTCCTCGTAATTTCATTTGCTGCTCCCTCCATAGAATTTTCATTCGCTAATTCGGACGCTCGCGGACACACAGCGCGATAAAAAAAGTAACGAAATAACTGCATCGCACGGCTCGTCCGTAACGCACACAGCGTCGATTGTGTTTCTCGTGCGGTCGGCCATTGTTCGACTCTCGCGCTGAATATCGACAAGAGGATGACGGCCGGACGGGTAAGGGACCTTTCGAAAGTGCATCTTGCGTGCTGCTTCATTTCTCGCGTCGTTCTCTTACGCTCTCTTCTTTTCTCTCTCCTCGCATTCACATACTTCCCCTCCTCCGCTGGTCCCTCTCGCCAGCGCGTATGCGCACCGGTCTCGCGTGTACACTCGCATCCGTCGTCCTCCGCGTCGCGCTTTCTCTACATCTCGTACCTCATTTTCTTCTTCACGGTTCCGAGTAATGGGCCAAATCGATCGCAAAGATCTTCTCCCCTTGTGCCAACTCGTTATTAACCGTTATCGGGCCCGATCGACTGTGTGGCGCGATTATACGAACGACTTCGTCAATGCGCGTCCATCCCGACCTTTGTTCCGTTCCGCTCACGACGGAATGCGCGCGTGTCGGTGCGAAAATCCGACGCTTTCTCACCCGTATATCCACGCACGCAGACACACACATAGACACACGGACATACGCGGACCGATCCGACACGCGCGAACTCCCGCACGATAAATC
Source organism: Goniozus legneri (assembly GCA_003055095.1). NCBI lineage: Eukaryota > Metazoa > Arthropoda > Insecta > Hymenoptera > Bethylidae > Goniozus > Goniozus legneri. The sequence continues at coordinate 34,139 of NCVS01000911.1, forward strand.
GCCCAACGAATTATCGCGATCGGAATGGCCCAGCCGCATAACTCATCAACGTAGCGAGTGAAAAACCGCGAGATATATCAATACTCGTGCGCGCTCGCGGTATCCTGTATCAATTCGTAATTCCATTAATCCACGACGAATTACGAATCCAGGTAGCGATTTCTAATATTCATCACGGGACCCGGAGCTTTTTTCTCGATCAGGTTTTATCGCGGAACGAAAACGAGTATAAAGTCGAACGCAAATGAGTACCTGCAGTTTTCCTATCTTACCTCAATCCGAAAGTACACGGGTCTCGTGCGCGCGCGCGCCGGACTTCGATCGATTCCTGAAGATCCTGTCGGGATCGTGACCTTCGTTCGGTCATTATAGGCGCCATAAATCATTCGGGGAAATTACATCGCCGGCTTGCGTGATGAGAGAATTACTCGTCGATATATAAGGGAATATAACCGCGGCGAAAACCCAGGCGAACGTAACTTTTCGCGAGTCTCGAGTATACCTTTGCCGTCCCTCGGTGAGAAAAAGTGCGTGCTTAATCTCGCGAAAACGCGCATACGATCGATGACTTGTCAACGACTCCCTTCTTTATCACAATGTCCATTCCCGGGAAAACTCGTCGGATTCTTAGTCCCGCGTGGAAATTATAGCCGTCGGAACGGGAATCTCGTGGCAGAGTTATCTGGCTTATATCTGTATTTGAAATTTCCGATGGCGCGGTTTCTTACAAATACGACTGTAAAACTGAATTTTATATTCATCAAATCATCTGAGTACGTATTTCATTTATGCATAAAACTTCTAGTCAGTACTGGTTCATCCTAAGTAAAAAAATTCGTTTTGTTCTAAAACAATCGATATTATATTCTTGCACTTCTCCTGACTTTTAAATGCAGAATTGGAGTACCGCCAAAAAATATGACCAGAAAATCATTCAAAATGAGATAAAAAAAATGATCAAATTTTTCGAATCTAGTTATTCAATTACCCAGCGAACATATTCGTTGCTTTTACGACCGCGTCATAAATTGCTACCGAAGTTCGAGCCACCGAGACATTTCAAACGGAATCTATAGTCCGAGTTCTCGAGATTCGCCTTCGAGTCGAACTTTTCGTGCGGTTGTTCTAACGAGCCGTGACTAACGCCAATTATTAATCATACAATTAAAGTTTCCTGGTACAACGAGAACCCGCACGGACTCGCCGAGGAGGTACCGAGAGAAACATACGCGTCTCCCTACGGTGCGTTTAAATTTATACCCGGTGTCGTTCCGACTAGCTCGCGCCTCTGTTACATCCGTATGTAAACTCCAGCGAAATGTGTTGACAAATCGCTTCAGTCACTATCACGGTGCAATGTGTAAACAGAGTTGCGCGAGAATGGCATCGTCGGTGCGTTCGCGGTGAATGCGCGCGCGCGCGCGTTTCGAATCTGGTAACACCCGTGACTATTGAACTATCAGATTGGCGCGTCTTCCCGGGATTTCGAGCGAACCCTTTACGTGCGAATTTCCACGGGACCGTAAATGAGTGCGAAAACACGCGTGCCGATGTTTTGCGTTCTCACGCCGATTCCCGTGGACGAGCTAAGAACGAATTTACGCACTCGAGTGCTAAATTCTGTGAAGAACTCGTCGAACGTTGCACCGAAAATCCCGATAAATTGAACATACCGTCCTACGGGGAGCACTGACCGCGATAGCGCGAGAGTTTCAAACTTCATATAATACAAGAATTCTATTGAAAATATTTCAATATCGTGAGTTTCGATGGCGCTCGTCGAATTTCGAATATTTCCAGTGATTTTGGCCGGTGGCTTCGTTACAGCTGGACGGGTGAGAAAAATTCGCGATATGGGAAATATCGCGATCGGCGAATATACGAGGAATATGAAAATACAGAACGAGGAACGAATCGAAGCGCGGAGGGCACGACTGCGATAAGTCAGAACCAGCGGGTGTCCGAATATCGCATTCGTATCGCCTTACGGCTCGCAAAAGGAACTCTCCCTGGCCGTTTCGTACTCGGTTTGTGTACACGCAACGCGCACGCAGCTGCCTCACAAAAGAACTCTCGCGGTGGCAGAGTTAATTTCCCGCCGAGTCTCCGTTTACAATTTCGTCCTGTCGAGAGGTGAGGGGGGAGGCGGGGAGAAAAACAGGGGTGGGTATATACGACCGATTCCAGCTTTATTTCGCGCAAATACGCGACCGCGTTATATCCTAGCCGAGTATTCTTAAACGGACCTGGCAAAGACGCGTCGTTCGCCAGACGCTACCGAGCCGCTTTTTGCATCGACGAAACCGCCCACGTACAACCGCGATCTGCGTTCCTCGACCGTTCGCAATCGTAGAAAACGAACAAGAAGGGAGAGGAGAAAGAAAAACGCGAAAGAATCTATACCCGCCCGCGGCGACTGTGTGTTAAACGCGCGAGCGAGCGTACCCCCGAGTTGCAATCACGATAGAGAAAACACGCTCTCTTGCGAGTTTTAAAACGACTAACCTTCTCTTGCTCTTCCCTTCCCTTCCCTTCTCTCTTTCTCCCTTTCGATGCACCCAGTCGGAATTGATCGCACAAAGTACCGGATGGAGCAATTATTGTCGGTCGAAGATTTAATCATTAATTACACTCGCTCACATCCGCGCGTTATCGCGGAGAGGTTCGTTACATTGCCGAGTGTTTTGGTTACGATTAATCTTGTTGCGTGAAATCGACATTCGGCGAACAGTTACAAATAAGATCGTATACGCGTACCGATTCTTTTGTCTGGGGCGATAATAAATCCAGTAGGCTGCGCGAGCTATAAAGTTACCGAGTTTCCATTCTTGGTGTGATATTGCGTACGAGGTACCAAAAAGATATTAATTTTAACGTGCCACACGCAATTCGATTTCGATTTCAAACCACGTAATGATTCGGCCGTTGATATTATAGAAACGAGCACCGAAAATGACGAATCTCCGTTGGCGCGTAGAATTAAGACCGAGTTCCCCTGTACTGTATACATATAATATTTTTTCTTAACCGGTGGTACATCGATTCAAATTTATCCACTTACGATATTAATCGAGTTGAGCCGCCCACACGATTTTCTAGTCGAATTTCTGAACCGAGCCGTTTCATCGAACTCGTCGTTGCATTGTTATATTTCTCGAAATACTCAAATTTTACATTTATAAATGAAATCTTTTTATTATATTTGCAAAATTTACCATTTGTAAAAAGAGTATAAAAAACCTCTCCAAGGATATAGAAAACCATATAAATTTCTTGACTGGGGTATCGTACAAATTGGGAGCGAGACATAAGAAATTGCGCGCATTAGTAAAGGGTTGTCGGCAATCCGCTCGAAACCGAGTTCCCGTGACAGTATAGTGAATTAAGCGATCTTAACCGCTTTTTGATAGCGTCACGCGTTGACACTTATGAAATATCTCCCTTCTTGCGAATATTTATGGCCATGATGGACTCTTTAGTACTGGATTTTCTTTCTCTCTCGATTCTGCGGTCTTGTGAGATTTCGAATTTCGTAATCACATTGAACACGGTGATTGAAACACGTGTATGAATGCTGAGGGGTGTAACGCGAGATCTCCAGGTGTATATCCGATTTCCGTTGTAGCGATTTTCGATAGAGATAGCGTACGAGAAAGAGAGAGAAAGCGGAGTACGAATCGACTATTGGGGCGAGCTACCCCCGTAAATAGTAACGTGATTAGTGTGGAGTTTCGCGTACGCGCCGAGCGACAATTTTATTGCTGATCTCTCGGGGTAGAAAAATAACACATGGAGGAAAAACATCGTAACCGGAGAATATTTCGGTACGTTTAAATCACGAGACCCTTGACTCGAGCCGCGCCTAAGCCTACCGGTAGATCGGCATTAAGAGTTCGCGTAAATTATTTTCGTCTACCGGCGCAGCGCGCGTTGCAATCGAAAGTGGGATCGGTTTCGCGACGCCGTAAATCAGCGCCTCGACGATGTGTATATCTATATACGTAAATATATATGTATATCGCGTATATACGCGGGAGCGGAACAGCCGCAGGCCGTGCGCCGGTACTTGTTGGCTCAGCAAACAGTTTGCTTAGCAAAAATATTCTGTCGGTGGGATTCGGAATATTTATATTCCCCTCGCGTATTTTTTTACCTTCTTCTAACCAATTTCATCCTTCTGTCTTCCTACGGTATTTCTAGCTCGTTCGCGAAAACATCCGCATAATTCACGGTCTCGGTGAATCGCCCCGCGTCGATTGTAGGCCGGCAATTTCTAATAGATAATTAGATATTAGCATATTCGCGCTGAATGATCGAGTATCCGTTCCTCGACGTCTACGAGCGCGAATTGAGCGTTGTACTCCGTGAATGTATACGCATCCGAGGCCGCGGTGGGGGCTAGACGTATAGATAGAAGGCTCGTTTTCCCGCCGGCCCATCGAATCGACTCGGGCTCGCCGTACCGGCTATGGGATAAAGCCGCGAGCCGTCGAATCGTGCCGCATAACGGTTATTTACAAGCCGACGCGTATATATCGTATCCTGCGGAAACACCGAGTGCTTATCATCCCGCGAACGCCAACCTGCCAATTTTTTTTTATCCTCTCATATTCTGTCTTTTTTTCGTACCTCGTTTCGCTCTCTCGCGACTACATAACCTCCTACGTCTATCCTCGTCTCGTTCGACCGAGCACGGCCGTCCGTCGATAATCAACGAGTAACCGCAAAGCAAATAGCACTTTTCTCAAGTAGCATTACTGACTTACCCTTTCTGCGTGTGCAATCCTCGTCGGCTGGCCCGTTAGGAAAATCCGCGGCATCGCTCCAATAAGTGGTTGGCCAAGCTCCGATATTTTTCCTCTTCCTCTCACCCAGTGCTCTTACTTACGCTGAGACACACACGAAACGAAATCGCACTGAACGCGCCTGAGAAACACAATTTCGATTCGAAAAATTTGTTTAAACAAATCACGCCACTCGATAAGCCAGATTTTTCAAAATGGCCACATAACGTATGAACGTATCGTTAATAGTGCCACCTGCGACAAACAAGAGAACTATATTAGTTACCATACTAGTTCCAATACAGTTCTAATATAGTTCTTTTGTTTGTTGCGGGTAGCGCTAGTAACAATATCGATTAGTGATAACAGCGTACATCTTAATTTTGGTATGTAGCGCATGTCTACTCCGCAGTAGAAGAAAAAATCACTTGCGTCGTGTAATTTGTCTAACTACGAAAATATCGAGTTGGAATTGTGTTTCTCAGGCTGCGTTTAGTTCAATTATATTCGCGAGTGTCTCATCAATGTAAATGACTATGCCGATCGACGCCAGATGAGAGGATGAAAACAAATATCGACCGGATATTTACCGATCCCTAATCGGAGCGACGCGGCCGCGAATTTTCTCAACGAGCTAACAGGCGAAGATTTTATTCGCAAAAAGGTAAGTTTACATATAATACTACAAAAACCACAAAAAAAGAATACAACATTTGAAAATAGATATCGAATAACTTGACTACAAAACCACATACTTATCTCGTACATACAAATTTTTTTATTCGGGCGGTCTATTTGTCATTTTATCGGTAAATTTCGTCGCGTTCTTTTAGAGTGGGGGGAATTAAAAGTCGATGAGAGGCCACGTATAAATCTCGAACGAAGGGGACCGCACAACAGAACGCGTAATAGACAAGAATCCGACGGCGCAATCAACGGACGCGAAGCAATCAAGGCGGGCGCGTAGGGAACGAGAATGGTGGAAGTCGAATGTGCCACGGGTTAGCCCGTCCTCTCTGGCGTGTGCGCTCGTGCAACGGCACAACAAGTTAATTACCACGGCGACACTGCGCTTAATCGAATGAGGTCAATCGGTACTCGCTCCGGCTCGTAAATATTATCTCGATTATGGAGCACGAAAGATATTCCCTCGCGGAATTTGCAAGGATTGCCCTTCGAATTAACAAAATATTTATAGGTGGAATTGACCGGGAGACAAATTTGCAAGAAAATTGCGACGTCGTGATGAATAAATAATCGCTCGCGATCGGGTAATACCGAGGAATCACAGGTGTGCCGGATGAAAGTACACGAGCGGTCCGATCCAGGTTGGGTGATCGAAACTGCGATATGTGGGCAGACTTATGGCGCGCACCGGTGAATCCGTGCACCGTTTGGCCCACAGTGCAGATGTCGATACCCACGCGTACGTCCCTGCTGTTCGCGGGAGGGGCTCTTTATTTAATTAATGCAAGCGATAAGTTTCGCGCAGCAAAACGTGCTACGAGCTCACCGTGTACTCCCATATGCGTTTGATATACACTATGCTGGTTTCGCCTGCTCGTGTATCAATTGATCCAGCGTTTTAACGAAAATTGCGTACAGTATAGCGATGAGCTTTTACAGAGCACAGGTAATTCATAATTTGCTGAGAAAAAAATTCCACGTTATTCTAAAATTTGAAGCACACCCGAGATAAAAAATTTGAAAGGTTTTTTATACTCTTTCATTGTTAAACTTGATCAGTTTTTATTCGCGATTCCCACAGGTACGAGAAGAAACTCAATTTTGTTACTTATGAATGCAATTACGAATATATGTATATTTTTCAACCAGACTACTTTCAACTAAAAACTGGACAAAAAAGTGGTCGTTCTGAGACTTATTTTATCGTACTTCGTACAAAAAAGGAAATAAAATTTTTTCTAGCTCGTCCGTAAATAAATCACAAAAATCTCGCGACCTTGGCTCCGGTCGTTGAAACGAGACAATTCGACAACACAAGAGTAGTCGTAAGGTCGCACAGCGTTGAGAGAGGGGAGCGTTGGTGCGGTCATTGTCAACTGCTCGCTCGTCCCAGACGAACATTAATCGCGCTCTGGGGGTGCCTCAGAGCGTCGAGTTCGGCAGGTAACCGAATACTTTTCTAGAGCACAGAGTGGGTTTCTCCTCCGCGAGTAGGTTGCGACTCGTCCGGCAGTCGTCGATAGTTGAGTCATCCGGCCGAAATAGCTCGTGGATTCGCGCGAAACTATAACGTTTATGCGCGTAACGTAAATCAGAAACTCGACTCCGAAGAAGGCATTCGGAGTTTTTCTAACGGCGCTAAACCGTGGGACAAGAATTTTTGCGATTTCGCTAGCAACCCACGAGAATTCGCCGGTAGCCGGTAGTCATTCCTATCGATTTCGATACGGTGGTGTTACCTTTTTTCTATGTTCTAAGCCTTTTTCTTTAGCGAGGAATTTTTATAGACGAGGGCCGTCCAGGCAGCGCGCCAGTTCGATGGGACACAACGGCAATTAGCAGGCGCGCGTTCAGCCACCCACAGAGGTGAACAATAAAAGAAACCGAGTCGAAAAATCCGTGCAAGAGGAAAAACTAATTATTCCCAGTGTAACCGAGCTCGTTATAAGATAATACCGCGCATTTTTCAACGACGGTGGAATATAGCTCGGCTTCGTGACAATTGCGGCAATTATCTCAAAAATTTATTTGCAAACGATCGATGAGTGTTATGCAATCGAATTACTTAATTAAATTGCTATCAACAAAGCCACTGGATGTAAATTCTCCGGGTATACCTAGCACGAGTCAATGCTGAAATTGAATATAATATACACTCGTGCAAACTTCGCGGTGATGAATATTTCTGATGATATTACGTTGCCTTATAAGTTTTAATTGAAAATGAATACGGATAGAAACCTGTTAATTTTAATTGATGAATATACAGCGTTACCATTAATTATTATCGGGTATTTTTGACGATATAATATATAAATATGTGTTCGAAAATTTTTCATTATGGGAGAGTACTCGTATAACGATCGTCGATTCATTGAGCATTCAGTACTTCTTGTGATTAAGGACAGATGCTAACTAAGTATCATAATCGTAAATATTTTGTAATTATACACTCGGGGAATGCATGTTGCGTAATAATTGCGCCAGCGCACCGAGGGGATCCAACTATGCATCGTCATGCTGAGTTTCGCTACGGACACTTCATCGCGCTTCTGATTATTAATTCCATACCGTACTTTTCCTTCTGATTTCTGAGTATTTTCGAGTCTCGTTCATAGTTATAGGGTTCAATAATGGCCGGTAACGTTTAAATTTTACGACCTCTCCGTAACATTAATTGTGAATCCGAAAATATCGGGACTTCTCTTTTCGTGGTAGCTTCGGTTAATAATTAATATGTAACGTAAAGCCGATTACGGAAGCGTTTATTAAACGAATGGGCGACTGTTCATAGTATTAATTATGATACTTTAAAGCCAAGCTTTGCACTCGAGAACGAAGAGTGATGAGTTTCAATAAGAGGACCACATATAATGATTTTTTTATGTGCTGAATACTTTCAAGACGATCTCGTAACCGGTACGAAACGAGACACATTCGTTGAATTAATACAAGTCTCGATTTAGATTTCGGTTGTTTTAGTTGATAAATGACAAAGTTGATATCAACTATGGAAATACTTTAGAGTCGCAAAACATCCAAATAAGTAGGGGAGAAGTGGCATGAAGGAGCCAGGTTTTGAAAGAGC
>NCVS01000913.1:0-11413 GCA_003055095.1 Goniozus legneri
ACTGATTTATGTTATATTTAACATATCCTTTTTTACCGTGTACTTTGTTGGATACACCTGTGGTAATTACATCGAGTGTGTTATATATCAATGGAGTTGGTCCAATTACAGGAGTCGGAAGATATCATTATCCTCGAAGACGGGATGACGTGCTTTTTGACGCCGTGTTAATCAACCTGGGATAATAACTACGGTGACCAGCGGGAAAGCCAATTAGAAGAATTTTCCTCCGTTGCAAGGGCAGCGCTGTACATTGTTAATTGCGAGTCGTTAATCGAATATGTCGGCGTTAAATTCATTTCGGGATTAATGGTACATGAAACGCTACGAGAAATTTTCATTCGCGTTAAAGCTCTATGCGCGAAAAGTACGATAGACTTTTATCGCGAGAAAATTTTTCAATTTTGCAATTATGCCGGGGTACACGCTGAATTATACGCACACCGGTGCAACTTTTCGCGCGTGTACAAGAGGGAGAGCTGGAAAAGTTTTATCAATACGCGGCTATTGAATCTGAATTTACGTCGGGATTATTACGTAGTAGCGGTACTAAAAAAACGAATTCGTTATCGCGGAAAAATCGAGGTAAACGCGGGAATAGGCGTCGAGGAATGGGTCGCGAGAGAAGGCCACTCGTTGAATTTCAAACATTTCGCGACGGGACGCGAATCTCGATATTGCCCGGCAGGTCCTCTCGCGTACGACGTCGCGAAAAAGGAACTCGAATGGATTCGCAAAAGTGGATCGCGAATGAAATGACGGACGACGTGAAAATTCGTATTGTCGGTAAACGGAAATGGAATCTTCTCCCACTTCGCGCTGACTATATAGACTTTACATGTCTACTCGAGACCGAGTCAACAAATTCTCTTAAGCTAGCCCAATACCGGGCGACAAAACGAAAAGTCAAACTTTTCACGGCAGAGGAGTGTGAAAATAATTTTGTTATCGTTGTCAATTAAGACCCCACTCGCACTCGCTGATTCTCTATAAGTCGCATACTTTATCAGAACTATGAATTTCCGCGTTATTCTGTGAAACTAATAAGAATTCGCGCTAAATCATCGGTAATCCACCCGCGGTATGAGAGAAAATTATGCGGTGCATAGAAGAAACGATTTTTCGTTTTTTCTTTGCGGAAAAAAAATTCGACGGTTCGATCATTTTTTCCGTGTTTACGCATTTAATTCGGAAATCCAGTCGGACGAGGGATGAAATTGGATTCTCGTTAAGTGCTTTTCTCGCGTTCTCGATGTCTCTTATGGCTCGACTCTATTCAAATACGCGAGACAGGTTCATCGACGTTAGTCTCAGAGTAGCGAGAAAAGAAGAAAAACAAATTGAGCGGCATTCTAGATTCTTCCTTCCGTTACCTTCCTCGGATTTTGCTTATTCTTTACGCGTGACATGCAGATGCGACGGGGAAATTTCTCTCGATCTATATCCAGCTGAATACGCGCTTCGATTTTTTCCGATCGACAAAGGTTATCGAATCCTTGATTCCATCCGATTCTGCATTTGTTTCAAATACTGCACTTAATTTGTTCAAGAAGGTAAAAATCAACCATTAAGGATATTTTTTGACGTATTAGTATTGGAAGATAAAAACGACTGAACGGTGGCGCTAGATCGACAACAAACTTTCAAATTGATTTACGCGCACGTGCGAATTTTTTGATGAAGCTTTAGACGACGGTGGTTACATATAGCCAGGGCGTGTTTGTGCACGTGACGTGTGGTCTCAGTAGGACATAGAAGCGTTGTAGCATCGTTGACGAGAAATTAATGGCCAGGTCACGGGAAACGATTACACGAACGCTACCTGCGCGAGAAACTTTCGGTCTTCTCACTCGGGCATGAATCGTCTTCTGTCAAATACCGCGCGCTATCCAATTTCGCAAGGACGGAGTCGGGATAGCTCGCGGTCACTAGGTCATACAGATATCTCAAAATTAGTTCATTCGCGAGCCTTTCGTTTAATATCTCGCGAGGCGAGCGCATTCGAGTTCGCTGCCCACCCGATTAATTCTTACGCGTTTAATTGCATATTCCTACACCGTTGCCATTAGCGGTTAATTGAACAGCGACGTGCGATCAAAAATTATCAACAAAATGAAATTATTGATAATTATTCGCGTATCGACGCGGTTCTCGATATTTTAATATCGGACAACCTCCATGAGAATGAAAATTTCATACGCGTGGTTAAGTGTCGTTAAATTGGTGATAAGCCATGGAGCAAATTGTCTCGACGTTATTATTATTAAATTCCCAATAGGTTTATCTCCATTGCGGCGTGAGCGATCAAGCCAGGGGCGTTTCATTCGGCGTCGAACAGCCGTTGTTAATTCACCGTTACATATTACACCGTCTTACTCGACAGCGCGTTAATTGCGTCGCCGAATTTCGATCGCGAATGCGTACTCAAGAAAGAATACAACGTATCAAATTATTATCGGTCTCGTTGAAAATCGAGAAAGCGGCTGTAGGAGATAAAACCCGATTTGAAATGAAAACCATTCGAGTGGTCTTACGCAACGAGCGCTAATGTTGATTTTCGCGGTGCATTTAATCGCGAAAAATGCCTACCACGGGAGGTAGAGCGAGCCGCGGTTCGATAACACGATTATGCTAATACGCGCGCGACAATGCGCCCGATCGATAATCCCGCCGCTAGGCGCGCGGCGTTTGATTAACCGCGTCGTTTTAAATTGCAAAGCGATTTTTACATTTCTCACTCTGGTCTGATTGTCGCGATTCGGAAGAATATATATGTATGGGAGAAGGTGTATCGCATGCGAGAGCGACGAGTCCTTCGGACGGGTATTCAGGGCAAAACGTTTGTATTCTTATCTCGCGAAAGGGAATCGATCGCGACGTCGCGGCACGACCTTTTCAGAAGCCGTGTATCGCGCCCTGTACAAAATCTCGCCCATTTTCGACCGGAAATTCAAAGGTCGGCGCTTCTTAACGAACTCGGCGATGGCTCGCCGTAAATCTCTCGCGCGATTCCTTCGTACAAAATGACGACCCACGACGGATTAATTAATCTTTCGTACGTTAAAATTTCCGGTTAAAGAAACGCGAGCAAGAGAGAGAGAGAGAGAGAGAGAGAGAGATAGAGAGAAAACATGGAACGAGGTACACTCCATTTTTCTTCTCTTTTTCTCGGCCTCTCTCTCCCTCTCTCTCAGAGAGAGACTCGAATTTTCCGTTCTCATTTACGACCTCGGACGCTATACGGCCCTCGGAAAAACCACACCCAGGAGACGAGTGTATATAGGCGTGCCAGAAAACCGAGGGAGAGAGAGAGAGCTAGAGTGGTCTTTCACCGTATAAATTAACCCTTTCCCCCTGGAAGCCCCTACGCCCTCATTGTTATTTTTCTCACTCAATGGTATTTTAACGCTGGATTTATATCTCGACAAAATGTATTTTTACACGAGCGCGTCATAACAGCCGAAATCGCGATTTATCGCGCGAGCGGGAGGGAGTCTCGGGACTCGTTAAAAGTACTCAACGCTCGCATCGATTTTCGGAGTGCTAATTACCAGATCGTTTTCTGGGTCATTCGACGAGCGTTATGGGCGGATATATCGCTTACCGTTTTGCCCAAGCTCGCAAACACACACGTACACGCGGGGAGCGAGTGCGAAACACGCGATCGAATTCCATACCGGCCTGAAACGTAATAAAGGTATATCGAGAGTAATTTGTAAACGATAAATGGGATAAATTCCTATCCGTATCTATCGCCTCCGTGATTCGACGTTTCCGAGAATAATCGTTTCTGCGAGGAGGGAACGCGAGGAGGAAAAAAGAAAAACGAAGGAGAAAGGAACAGGAACTTGGGCGATATTCAAGTTAGCCGATCGGCGGAATCTCATTCGCTATAGCGTAACCGAGAACACGTTCTTCTTGCCGTTTATTTTTTTTTACCCCGTCGCGCGAACGCGCGAAGCTTTTCATCGACGCTCCCGAGAAAGTACGAGACGTAAACGTCGAGCTGACACTCGCGCGCTTCATAAAAAGATCCCGCAGGTTGCGGCTTATTACTTTGTGAAAACTCGTTGACTGTACGCGAAAGGAGAAACGTCGATTTCAAACGTATAGGACAATTACGACGCGACGCGATCCGTCAATCGATAGTTTTCGCATTTCACGCCGAGAAAATTTAATTTAGTTTTTCGCGCGAAAATTTCACGTGGAATTCCTTTTTGCGTGAAAATTTGTTTTAATCAGGGCTGGAATTTTCTCGATGAAAGGAAATATCAGAGGGTTGATACCAACACAATAATCCACGTTCGTTAAAGGGCGCTCGCCGCGAAGCGAAATTCGGATAATGCGAAAAATTAAAAATGCGTCGCCTATGCTATGAATTTCACAAGATTCAATTTTCTTGGCGATAAAAATATTTACGCCGTACGATCATTCTGAAAAGTTAAACGTGCCTGGACAGGTAAAGTCCCGCGATCTCGAGGGTCTCGCGACGTTAACGGGATATCGAAATTCCGCGCGTGCCGTGTACGGCAATCACGATTCGCAGAGCGAATTAAACGCGAATGGCGAGCGTCTCGGGCGTTTGATTTGCGGCAGGTTTGCATTACGAATATAGCACGCGGAGGGGGGTGGGCTCAAAGGGTTGCCGTTATGCCGCCATTTCGCGTCTCTGTATTATACCAGGAGTCTCTTGATGCGAGAGTATTCGCGAACGACGATCCACTCACCGATAACGACGCGCGTCGTTAATGTCTGCCTCGGTGCCTTCAGCGAATTCCTCGCCCGGTTCGCTGTACTCCAATTTCCCACAGATATATATATTTTCCATCTCACCTATGGTATACGCCCGCGGAGGCGAAATTTTTAATAAAATTCGTCGATATCGGGTTATTACGAAACGCCGGATGCCGAGGAGTCGGCGGTGCCAACTCGCGGCTCTGCCTACCTCACGGTGTATTCAATAGGCCGCGTAATCGATATTCACGATATACCGAATGACGGGCGGAAAAAAGCCCCTATCGTAAAGAGAGAACGTTCGCCGAGTCGAGATATTTTTGCGAGTATCATTTTTTTGCGCCCCACCGCCACCAGACCTTTTTTTTCCACCTCCGGATAGATCTTTCGCGTTCTCCCGTAAGACGAGGGTCTCGCGACCGATCGCACAAGATTTTTACGCTCGCGTGAGCCGAATTTATAGACTCTAATACACGTTCGGTGAGTATATTCGTTCTAGCTTTGCGACACTCGAGCGGAAAAATAAACAGCAATGAGGGAAAGGAATGTTTTATCGCGATAGAGAAAACGTTAAAAGTTGGTGTAGGGGTTTGTCGGGTCAGAGCCAAAATTTTCAATAATCGAGATAGGTAGGGAGTTGTTTCCTAACGATCCTTATAATTTTTTAGATCTTGGGTCCTCCGAGAAGGACAAAATTTGCGATATAATTGGACGAAAAACGTTAAATGTAGCGTCCTAAAATAACCATTACTAAGAAATTCAAGATAAAAGTTTTCCTGAAAGGTTTCCATCCGAAAATGTACGTATCCCTTGACGCGAAGCGACCCCAGTGATCGACTTCCATATAATTTCGGCAAGCTACGCTCCTGTTTTTCCATTTACGAAAGCTCCCGCCGTAACCGAAAATTTAGCTTTCCTCGGGGCATCGATTCAACTGTTTTTACCGACTTACCCAAAAGTCGTGTATACCCTTTCGCAATAAATCAACAGGTTTATTTACAAAAGATTTACCTTGGGTCTCCCTTAATGAGATTCGAAGCTATTAAACGTCATATCGTATCTCGACAAACTTCGGAGGGAAGATAATTAAAAAGCACCCATGACGACGTTAATTTAATACAGAATGCTCGACAAAGTTCGAGAGTCTTGTGGATGACAGTGACGGTGAGGCGGATCACGGGGGTGATACTTCTCGTTTATTTTTTAACGAAACCATTACGGCATCGTCTTACCAGACGTCATTTCGAACTGGAGTTAAATAAAAAGGTCAAACGAGAAGGTTCGCTCGGTTTAAAAGCACGAATGCTTCGCCTTTCCCCGAGCGATGGAAAACACGCGATCTCGCTGAAACGAGGTTCGATATCGCCAACGAAACGCGAGACAAAAGAGGAATAAACAATACAAACGGAATGAGGATCCAGTGAAAATAGACACACACTGGCATCCAATTTTCATCGATTTTCGTTCAAACTGCGGAAATTCCTAGTCAACGTTCGGGAATAGCGTATAAAAATATTCGAATTGTTACAAATAATCGAATAGGATGAACGATCGAGCAATTTTCATTTTAACTTTACCGGCGTGTAGTATAAATAAATCAAGCCACCTCTATTCACGCGTAAGCTGAGTTACTCGTTATACAGTTTTTGCAAACGGCCACTATATTCCTTTAACGAGGAAAAAGAAAAACTATTGAAACACGCGCCTGAAAACGCAATAGATAGGTACTCGTTGATAAAAGAACCGGACCGTGAAAGAGCGTTAGCGCGCGCTCTGTTGAATAGAGAAAGCCCGACGCGTATTTCGTTAAACCAATAAGCAAAAAGGGGAAAAATTCTCTAGCTAGTCGAATGGAATGACAGGCGCGCATTAGAATTTCGGTCTCCTAAAATCGTTATAAAGTACTGGCGGTTGACGATACGCGAGAAGCGCGCAAAGACGCGAGACAGTTGGGGGTGAGTTGGACGGAAGTGGAATGATGTAAGCGGAAGTTGTACAAGTACCGAATGTTCACGAAATTTTCCTCTTTCGTTCTCTCCCCCTCTCTCTCTCTCTTTCGTTCCGACAACAAATGTTCTTCCTGATCGAAATGGTACGCAAGGACTAAAATCCACGATGCCCCAACGTGGGCCGAGTTCCGTGGCATCCTATCAAATGAGATTTCACGTAGCAGAAAGGAAACGAAATGTATGGAAAATTTTGGTTTTGTACGAATGGGAAATTATGCCAAACTAAACTTCTCATTGTACTCTTGCAACAATATCGCTATCGCTATTTCCCAAGTTGTTTTCCAAGCTGTATGGAATTTAAATCAGTTCAAAAATAAATAACAATAATGTTATTCGTGTCTGCGGTAGCAGATGGAATTTGCAAAATATATCAAATGGTCTTTTTTTCTGATAATTTAATTTTACAGCCAATTTGATTTGCTGGATTTATTTTAGTTTCATTTAATTCCAGGTTAGAAAATAAAATGTCTGCAGAGGTGAGAGCTGGACGACCAACAATACCAACAATTCCTCAATTGAAGAGGCCGACCATATTGGTTTATCCAACCGGTAAGTACGCTTTGATAATTAGTATTGTCGCTGGAACTACTTTTCCGATCGGCTCAAGTTCTCAAGGAAGGCTCAAGGAAGAGAAGAATAAATTTCGAGAACTCGTAGTTGCTAGTTTAGTACGTAAATTGCAATGCCTTCTTAAATCCATCCAAAAATACAAAAATTTACATAATTAAATTGCATAATTATCGAGTCGGAACGGAATGTCGAGATTGCAATTACGAAAACTACGGTGTTAATCATCTTTCTACGATATTTCGTTGTACTTTCACGCCACTGGACAACTATTTCAAGCTTAATAAAAGAGCCATTCTTAATTACTCTCAAAGGGCTCTTGCTACTCGGCGAAGCGAACGAATTACACTTTGAGTGTTGCGCATAATCGTAGGATGTCGTTGTGACGTTATGAATGCAACAATCTCGGATCTCTTTTTCCAATTATAATTGGTTGACATTTGTTGCATAGAGTGCGTTCTACCAACTGCTTTGTACGCAATTCGTAATCTTCATTGCTTTCAAGATTAGAACAATGATACTGCATTCTCGACTGTGAAGTGTAACTAGAACGAGTGTACTTGTGCACGACCCATCTAAAATACTTCAGCATTATACGCCCCTAGAAAGCCCGTCGGTGTTTAACTTATTCTTTACGAACAAAAGACCATGTAGAAAAAGATAAATAAAATGGAGAAAAGAGTTTTACGAGTCGTTCGTACTAGTTAAATACTTTTTATCTCGACCTTGAAATAAAATTAAACTTGAAACTAAAATGTTTTTCAGTGACACCTGAAAGTATTATCATTCCAATAGTATCCTGTATTCTGGGATTTCCTTTGTTAGCGCTGATGATCATCTGTTGTTTACGAAGAAGGGCGAAGCTCGCGCGAGAACGAGCCAGAAGGAGAAACTGCGATCTGGATCATGGAGCTCTCAGCTTGGTACGCTTCAGTCCAGTTCACAGATTAGGTAATTGAAATTGATATTGGTTAGACAAATATCTGTGATTCTAACTAGCCATTTTTTTCGTAGCTGGCGTGGATCGTCCTGCAAGGACGGTATCTTTGAAAAGCGATAAAGGATTCCGGAATTTTCCGTCTCTGGAACTCGATACGGTTGTCGAAGAAAGATCCGATCCTGATCAGAGTACGGTTTTGGAATTGAGTAGTCCAGATTAACAGTCAATTAAGGCACCGTCTAGGTATTATTTTTCACTCGT
The DNA here is from genome assembly GCA_003055095.1 of Goniozus legneri. Lineage (NCBI taxonomy): Eukaryota > Metazoa > Arthropoda > Insecta > Hymenoptera > Bethylidae > Goniozus > Goniozus legneri. The sequence continues at coordinate 8,512 of NCVS01000913.1, forward strand.
TACGTTTATAAAAATTCATATTAATGGTATTTTCATCCCACAGGTCTCCGCGACCATCGAAAGGAATGGCGGTGCCTTTACCAGTGGACCATAGCCCATTATGGACAGCGCTGACACATGCTAATGCAGTTCCTGTGGAAATGGAAGATACCTAGCAGGAGCTGGAGAACGGGAGCTTCATTGAAGCTCTCGTCCGTGACTTACCGATTGTTTACTAAATGCTAACGATGTTGAAACAGTAAAATAAAATTTATTAAAGTGAAAAATAGTGCATACTATACAAGCGAGATGAGAGAAGGAATAGAATCACCGTTTTTAAAGTGCCATAACGATAAAAGAAATTTTATAAGAGTATATGAATTGACGTAACTTTGTCAAACAGATTTTGTCGCAAATTAATTTTTATACTGGAATATCAACTACAAATGCATACCATTAAATAGTTGTTGAAATATTATGTAATAAGCGAATAAATGTACTTGTAAAGTAATAATATATTGATGTACGAAATTACCTACGACTCTAACCAGTTTTTCGAAAAAATGCAATCTGTACAAATAATGTAGTATAAAGAATAACTCATGTTTAGTTAAATAACGTATTTATTTATACTTGTTATTAATTTTTATTTACAAAATAGCAATGAACATTATCAAAAATGATATTGCAACAAATAAAATTGAAAATTTTGTGTGCACCTAATTCTTATGAGTATGTAGTTTATACATAAAAAGAAATATGCAAAAATAATTTTATATGTTTGTAGAATAATATTTACATTAGATTCAATATACCTAAATTCGATACCTCTATTATGAAATAAATTCTTAATGAACATTTATAACATTTCAGTATACTTGCAACATTTCTTCAAATTGAACTTTTAGAAATATACAAGAATTATAGAACTACTCTCAATTTACATATCTTGTACATTGAAAAAATAGCCTATAACTTGATAAATTCAAAAAACTGAAATATAACGTTAAAAGTTCCTTGCGAAGATATTTTGTAGTATTACTACAATGATTACAATGTAAACAATAATTACATTTCATTTATAATGAATAACTATATTTTTAAGCACTTAATTTAAATGAAAACGATTAAATTTGATATAAAATCAACTTTAAATTTCTTGAAATACATATACACGCTAAAATTCTATTGAAATATAATTCTTCTACAATTTTTGTTTTAGAAACCTGGTATTACTCTACCTTTCTTTGAAGCTCTTTTCAACTTGTTAACTTTCTTATCTTTCTTTCTCTTCATAATGTTTTCTTGCCTCTTCTCTTGTCTTTCTTGTTTTGACTTCTGTACAGATTCTATCCTAGATTCCCATTTTTTCGAGCTATGTCGTTTCTTCTGTTCTTGCCTTTGAATAGTACGTTTTAGTAATAGTGGATCGTCCTTAACCTTTAATCAAGATAGAATATTATTTAGTAAAGCTTGTTATATATACATTATTCTATACGCCTATAAATTGTTCAATACCTTTTCTCCACTAGCTCTCGCGAGTGCAGCTTTCCATGCCTCCTTTTCTTTTAATTCCTCTGCTTTATCTTTCTGTCCACTTTCTTCTAACATTTTTAATTTTTCTTTCTTCTGTTCTATTATTTGTAACATCTTTTTGGGATCTTTTTCAGATTTAGGGAGTTTTTTTTTAGCTCCGATTTCAGAAAAGTCAAATTTACTGAATACCATTTTTCCTTCAGAATTAAATACTGGTTTTGGTTTTAGTATTTTTGGCCCTTCATTCGGATCCTCACTTTTGATTTTAAATAAACCAGTGGCGTTTTTTTCTGTTTGCGCTGCTTTTTTACCAAGTATTCTTTCTTCTTTTTTAGTTTTTTTCTTAATTCTATTTTTCAAATTCTTTTTTAGTAATTTATCTTTATAATTGAGTTTTTTAGTCCCTTTCAACTCATCCAATCTAGCATGTAATTCTGTAAATGTTTGCGCTCTTTTTGCTTTACCAACAGATTGCAGTCCTTTGCCTTAAAATATAAAATCAACTTTCATAATATTTCATAATATTTCTTTCATAAATATTTGAAAAAAAGAAGTATTTATTACCTTTAGCATTGTTTTGTATTAACACATCTTCATCCTCATCGGTATAATCTGTAAATTGATAATTGTATAAAAATAATCCGAAAAAATTTCATAAATGTTTGTACTAGTATACATGTGCAGGTAAATAATGAAGTTTATAGGTTATCCAGATTCAAACATAATTACCAGAACTAAGCATAGAAATAGGCATTTTCGAAAATATATTCGAAATGAATTCATTTTCCGTTTGTAATATCTTTTTAACTTTATCGGTGTTAAATGGTTCTGACATTTTCAATTGCATATTTTTCAATAATCACGTGTAACAACAGCTCGCGGCGTCGATGCGCAACAGCACTTAACATAACCTCTCAATGGCGAAGCAGTAAAAACTAGAATCTGAACAAGGTCCAAAGCGCCCACTGGTGTCCAACGCGCCCACTACTATCCAAAACGTCGTAACAATCATAAATAGTATGTAAGTTGGCAACATTGCAAATTTAAGGCTTAAAATTGACGCAAAAATCAAGAATTTGTATCAGGATCATAGGATGTCCAAGAAAGTTGATCGACATTTTCAATCTGCATGAAACTCCGTCGTATCGAGCCAAAGGAGCGAGACTAAGCTAATTGACACAGCCTCCGGTCTATGCATTCTACCCCCTCTCTTGTCTTCCAAAAGACAATATTTCGCATTCAAATTAGGTTTTTGAGATTCACAGATTCATTTCTAATTTAATTGTCACCTTTTCATCAATCTTTTATTCATTATTCAAATTATAAGAGCAAATTTGTCATGTGGCTAACTTACCTACTGTGTTACCGACTGATGCATGGGATGGTG
>NCVS01000913.1:11462-239808 GCA_003055095.1 Goniozus legneri
TCTTCCTCGCGGGTTTGAAATTTTATACATTCATTTGTGATTAGTATTATTTCTAATTCAGTAACAAATTAACGAAATTTCATATCCACGAGAAATTGTGTATTAATAATTTTATAGAATTCTTTCTTTTGTAGGAAGCTCATTTTGTTGTATTTTGATGTAATATGAAATGCTAATATCGTTAATAAAATAAATATTATTCTGGGACTTATAAAATAGTACATCGTAATAAAAATGATTCAATATAACACGGTACATTTTTTCACAAAAAATAGAATTTTTTTCATTTATTTTCTTCTATAAAATATTACATTATTAACTCTATACAGCATAAATCACTTTTAAAAATATAATAAAATATTATCATTTATAGGAACGTTACAACTTTTGCCTGATTGTGAAGCTATATAGACTATAATAGGGAAATTAAATAACAATGAACAAGTTCGAACAGAATCTGGAGAATCGCATTTCTGATTTTGACTCAGGATGATTCAAGAATGGTATTAAAAAAATAGTATAATGATTTTATTTGGTTTTCATCATTCTTTGAACTATAAATACTTTTTTATATTTTGCAAACTGGTGAAGAAGTTAACCGATTATTGTCCAAAGCTACTCAACTTTCCCTTACATCACAATTTTTTTAATAAAAAATTGTTGCAGTATATAATTTGCTGCAAAATTAAATTGTACATTTCCCACAATTATTGCACACGCATTTACAGTAGTTTCTTCTGAAGACTGCATCTTCAACTTTTGTAATGTTTTTAATAAAAAATTGTTATTTCCATAAAAAAGAAAAAATAGAATGAAAATTATTAACATAATATAAAAATAATTTTAATAAATTCAAATAATTTTTTATTTTTGTCATTTGTTTCAAGTAGAAATATATATTTCATAAGAAAAATAATTTAGAATTAATCTCAGGAAAACAAAACATTCTCTTTCAATATAGTAAGGGAAAAATTCCTTTTGTAAATCATATCTGATATAAATCAATTTTTTTAGATGCATCATTATTTCCTTATTATAATTAAATATTCTCCTCCTAAACAGAAATGATCATATTCTCTTTGAGCCATTATAGCATCTTCAATGTTCTTAAAATATACATAATAATATCTCGAACCAGATTTTGTTACTTTTAAATCTGATATAGCAATAGGTTTGAAAATATCAAAGAGATGCAGTATATAATTTGCTCCAAAATTAAGTTGTACATTTGCCACAATTATTGCACACGCATTTACAATAGTTTCTTCTGAAGACTGCGTCTTCAATTTTTGTAATTTTTTTGTATCTATTAATGGTGGAATCTGACTCACATTGATATCTTGGTTTTTGCGTATTGAACATTCATTTTCATATTTTTTAGAGAATTGGTTCGCACCATTATTGTCTTGCTTTTTACTGTTATGTTTTTCCTGTTTATTACTACTACAAGTTGACGATCCAGTCTGTACATCATCTTTGACTCTCTGAATATAATCGATACTTTTTAAAATAGTTATAGATTTGTCCTTCTGAAACAATGCGGTGTAAGCCTTGACAGCATCATTAAATTGATTGTATACTATAAACCGATGCCCATATTTATCTCCGGCCACTTTAATTCTATTTACTTTGCCAAATACTGAAAATTTTGACATTAAATCTTGATTGGCTAAACCTTCATTATTTTTAATTCGGAGCGTGTACTGGTTTTTATCAGGGCGACATGACACGTATTTTTCAATCTCCATTTTTAGAATTGTATTTATCAAAACCAGTATTATTTTAGACCTGTAAAAAAATATGAAATCACTTACTTATGTGAGTAGTATAAATAGTTATAAACTTGTATAAATATAATATTATTTTAGAAAAATTGTAGTAATAATTATAGTAATTCAAATTTACCTTACAAATACCTTTCCTAGTCAAAATTAGTTTCAATTAATTTTATGAGAAATATCTGTTTATAGAAACAATAGTGATTGAGAGAAGTCCTCAGTTTTACTTTTCACTTATTGAATGATAATATACGAGTAATTAGGTACAAATATATACATTTGATTGCGAAATTGTAATTAAATATTTCCGATTCAATATTATTCGGTGAATGATACGACTCGCTTAGAGACAATTTGACACTTTGCGAGTTTTATGATTGCAATACAATGATAATATAAGTGCATTTACATTTTCTGTTCTAGTAATGGCGCTAGTGTGGCTCGGAATTCGAGCAATGTATCGACTGTTATGTGCATCTCACCTTCAAATTTATTTGAGCAAAATCCACACAATGTTTTTCCGCCGATTTTTTATTTGAATCTTTTTATGTGAATATCATGTATTTACAACTTTTAATAATACTGCTAACTTTTTCACTTTATAGAATAGATAATTTTTAATCAAATCCTTAATTATCAATAATAGTAATTAAATTATGAGAAATTTCAATTATAATTTAATATAAAAGAAGAAAGATCTTTTGAGAATAGTTTTGAACTTTTGTTCACCCAATTCAGTTTGAAAAATCGCGCGTTTTAGTATCACAGGAAACCGCCATAATTTAATATTGCCACTGCGCGTAACTATATAATATTCTGTCATCAAAAATACAAAATGATTTTATCATTTATAAATGAAGGAAAAGTAAAAATCATTTTTAGAATATTAATTAGTTAGTAAGGCATTTATCACGAAATCATCAATATACGTAACGTATAAAGAAGGCCTGAACGATACTGAGCAAAAAGAAGTTAGCAATGGTGGGCGGAGTTTAGACTCCAGAGTTACGAAGGTAAGGGTATATCCATGTGATTCACAGCAACCATTGCGTTGTTCTCTCAATTAAGAATCTAACTTATTTCCTATATACAAGTAAGTAAAGCGGCACAACTTTATTAAAAAATTCATCGCGCATATTCGAATACAGCGGCAAAGCTCGTGGTTAGGTTATGCTAATACGATCGGAAGCAGAGGTCGCTGTCGCGTCATAAATAACATACACCGAAGTCGAACCACGGAAAGAGAAAGGAAGCCGTGAGAGAAACAGCCCGAGAAACTGAGAAAGAGAGAGAGAGAAAAGTGGGAGAGTGAGCGTCGTTGTACGATAAAAAAGGAGAGAGCCGTTAGGGGGAGAGGGAAAGAGAGAGAGAGATAGAGAGAGAGAGAACAGAGTGTGTATGTGTGATCACGGTGGGCGAGGAAAACCGAAACGCGATTGGTCGACTGCTGGTGTATGGCCGACGCGCTCGGCGCACGCACGATCATTCACTCACACATACATGCGTATTTAGATATTCGCATACAAAGAGCCACACAACAAGACGCGCGCGCGCGCGTCATCGGATCGCTGCCGAGCGAGGAAGACCCCCACAGTCGCTGACAATCGAGAAGAGCGCTGAGAACCGAAGGAAAAACGGACGGTCCGTTTTGCGCGCGCGTCCTCTGGAAAGCGAGAAGAGCGAGGAGACGAATCACAACAACGAGATAGCTCCGATTTCCGAGTGAATTTGTGTGGTTCGTGCGTGCGTGCGTGCGTGACACGTCGTTTTTTTATTCACGCGGATGGCTACGTCGAGGATTTTCATCACGAGGACGTACGAGTATCCGCGATAATAACACACATACGTGCGCACACGATTGCAACAAGGATACGAGGAACGACTTTTTGACAACTTTTTATTAACCGTGTATACGTAAATACATCGACAATCCGTCAAGCCAGTGTACGAACCGACGTGTAAGCACTGTTTACGAATATAGGCTCCATTTTCGTTAGAATTTTCTGTACCGTTTATGTGTGCTGCGTGCGTGTGTGTGCATCGGGACCTCGTACGATAATCAAAGTGCTCTTCGAGAATTTACGGTGAGATTATTGTATAGAGTGTAACAAGAGTATTCGAGGTTAGGAAATCGTTCAGAATAGGCAGAACGACGTAAAACCGCTGAACGGTGAGAGGACAAAGGGGCGGCATAACCTCCAAGTCCGTGGCGCGCGCGTACACATCGGCAACTGTTCTTCGCAAAGTGCTTTTTCGTATATTCCATACTTTTGCTGCATCTCGCCGACTTATCTCGTACTCTCGGAATACTCGTCTTCTCTTAATCGCGTTTCCAGTTTATTGAGTTTAACGTTAGTCGAAGAAAAGTCTATTTTTCCAAGTGGAACGATACGCAATAAAGCCGGGCTTCCATTCGTCTTCGATGCCCATTCAAAGGTTTATAGAAACACGTGCATAAGAATAACAACGACAATTGCAAAATTTATTATGTAAGAATGCAAAATTATACGATTTGATGCTAGGTAAATATATACGAACGATTAGTATACGTTGTATTTTTCCTATCCCGGCAAACGTCGAAACTTGAGCGCGAGTGTACTTGACTTTTGCCGTAAGAAGGAAAAGCGATATATTTAAATATAATTAACGATAAGTGTGGGTGGAATCATCGCAGTGTTCGAGTGGACAGTTGATGGATGAGACTGCTAGGATGCTGCAACACGGTGGATCAGGTGTCGGATTAATGGGAGGTAATCAGGGCCAGGGTACTCAAAATACCACTGGCTATGGAAGTATGGGACCCGTTGACGGTACCGCTGCCCAAGGGCCCGATCAGGCAGTTGAGGCTAGGAAGCAGGACATTGGTGAGATTTTGCAACAGATTATGAACATTACGGATCAGAGCTTGGACGAAGCGCAAGCGAGGTATGTTTACATATTACGTCTTACAATTGTTGCTATGTACTACGTAGCGGCTTGTTTAGTTTTCGTATATTGCAAAACTTTTCTTGATTTTGATAATTACAGGAATCGCAAACAATCGTATCTCGCGTTCTCTTGCATTCTCCAGTGTAACATAAAAAAAGATTGCATAAGGTTTACAAAATTAACATACCAGTGCGGTTTATCGATGACTCAGTTGTTTCCTTTTATTCTCTTTTTCTAAAGGATGTTTCGCGTTCTATATTAATAAATACCCCGACGTGTTTGTAATAGTAAATTTATACGCAATGATAAACGGTAGCTTGCGCGATAAGAGAGAGGGCATTGACAATACGAAAATTTATCGATTGTGTATATATATATATATATAATACGTATAACTATAAAATTCGGGGTCAATAACATCCGGATATTTATTTGCAAAAGTAATTAGTTTCTATTCATATTTTCTCACATTAGTTTCTTGTTTTTGCAGGAAACATACCCTCAATTGTCACAGAATGAAACCAGCACTATTTTCGGTTCTATGTGAAATTAAAGAGAAGACTGGTAAGTGAACTTGAGCGTTTAAAACATTATTTATAAAAAATTGAGCACTCGAATTTTCGATCGAGAGAAACCATACTAACGAGAGCGTTCGAAGCAAGAAAAAGCAATGACGATACAAATCAGGCATAACGGCGAAATAATAAATTTCGTTCCCTAGTTGGTCCTTGTTGCCTTATAACGTGTCTCGCTTCGTGTCAGCCATGAGATTCATCGGGAGATCTCTATCTGTTCGTGCCTATATTTTCACGGAATCTCTCTCCGCCTCTACCCCCCTTAGCTCGCCGATGTAACGCGCAGTTGAGCCCTCTTGGTGTGATTTCCGTCGCCATTCGAAACTCGTAAACATAATTTTTATGCGATGTTTGGATTACTTTTACGCGTGGATCAAGAGACCGCGAAACGTGCAATTATTTTGGCAGTGGGGTGGTGAATGCGGAGGGGAGAAGGGACGAGATATTCTAGCGCCCCACGAGATGGAAGGGGTCATCTCTACCCTGAATGTAGTTCTATACTGTCGCTTGGGAACGGGGGTTGCGCGTATAGAATCGAACCCCTCCGAATGCTGCTCTTACCCTCGTTCGATTCGTCCCACGCATATATGTATATCAGTCTACGCACGCACATCGTCATGTCGCGGCCCGATAATCGAAAAATTCAATCTTTAAAATAGCCGCACGGTTGAAATTTTATGCATTATTGGGAAGATATTCATCGAACGCTTACACGCGTTGCCCTTCGAAAGTCCGAGCGACGAACGGCGATCCGAAAAACTTTGAATGAAATCAATGGTATCGCGTAGTCGCGGATTATTAGATGAATTCATTATCTTGGGTTTGTACTTCTCGGGCGGCGCAAGCGGAGAGTCTAGACCCGCGGGAAGACCACCGAGAAAAATGTTGGGGGATTACGTGGCAAAGGATGAGAAGAGGAAGAGAGGCAAGACTTGTAGTAGAGTTTATGGGCAATGGCTGACGAGGCAGTGAAAAAGTACTAAAACCAAGAGGAGCAGATAAACGCTATGTTAAGCAGACCGTTTTACCAGCCATTTAATATAATCGGCTCTTTTGCGGAGCTCGGATAACTTCGGATCAGTCAGATTCCTTCTTTTTTGTCTCTTCTTTCCAGTATAATGTTCTTCGTTAAGAGTTTTAAACATTAAACCGTCGATTAAGATAAAGCCGATCAAATTCAACTCGGCGTACGATTCCGCTGACCATTTCACGTCGAACTGCGCTATTTCACGCGAACAATATGCCGCATTCTACTTCCGAGGAGAAATTTAAAAATTTCCATCTATCCTCATTCCTAATTGCAAAGAAGGAATATCGGAGCCGGAATGAATTTCTTTCCATTTGCGGAGAAAAAACGATTCGGTACGAAAGGATCGCAAGAAATTGGAAGATCTTCGGAAAACCAGTTATGGACTACTCCGTTTAGGCCGATTTCCCGTGAGACTTACAGGACAACGGTGACTCTTGAGAAATCCGCGGGATTTCTTTCAGGCTACATTTTCGACGTCGACCCTAATCTTCCCTCGCCTCTCGACTCTTTTTTTCTCCTCTCTCGCCGCAGCTCAGGCATCTCGTTTCGTTTCTCGTATTCTTTTCGAGCCCCTCCCATGTAGCAATTTTTCCACGTGACATCACGTAATTGTAAACTTTACGCAGCAGGTGAACTATGAAACGGCTTCTCTTTGAACACACAACAAACGTTCAAAGAGGCATTCCGAATTCGGTCGAATTTTGTAAACAGTTCTTTACAAATTTTTTTTTACATAAGTTGGCAATTCCGTATCGCTTGATAAGCAATTTTTGACAATACGGTATTTCTTGCGCAAATAGGATAGTACGAAAAAAAGGGAAAAAGACGAAATAGGTTGTTTCCCAGGAGATGACGCCACTCGTTCCGAATCCAGTTGGAATGTCGTTCCCTCCGCTACGTCTTCGTTTTCTTCTGCTTATATTACTCCTTCGTCCTTTTCTCCCATCTCTTCGCCCGTCGCCTTTTACATGCCTAGAGTTCCACCAGCCAAGGTGAACCGGCCTTTTCTGTATCCCGCGTTAATGCTCGCTTCTTTGAACTTCCTTGGACGGTTCGAATGAAAATTGTTTGATTCCCAACAACGATATTATCCATTGAAAATCGAAACGATTAATTTAAAATTAATTTTTCGCTATTCAACTCGATCGTAATTATCTCGAATCGAGAAGCACTACCGTAGTCGTCATCCTCCTTCACGACCCCAAATATCGTTGCTTGTTTACTTCAATTTGAATATAAATTTTGATGAAATACAAACAAAATATAAACTCGTTAATAAAATATCTAACAAATTTAATTCGAGAGAGTTCAACAAAATTTTACACTATAGAGCAATCCTTAACTAATTCCCCTACCCATATGAGTGTAATTTCACAAGACGATCTTCAAAGTGTACCGCGCATCAACAAGACCAAGGTAAAATCGCGTATAGGGTGTCCCAAAAATATTATTTTTCTTCGTTTCTTAATTCGAGACGTATTCTTTCGATAATATATCTCAAAAGAACATTCCCTAATGTCGAATTGTAAAAGTTCTTGTTTGCTATCGATACATACCGCACGCAAACCTCAAATACAATTTCGATCGTACTTCGAGCTCACCTTGTATGCACATATATTGCGTGTGCGAGAGTATATATATAACAATCTGGAAGAAGAGAAAAAGAATCTCTGGACGGGACAAGAAGGTATTGTGCTGTCACGTTGATTGGATACTGCTATACTGTTACGCCGCTCGTCCCGTTAACGTTCCCTAGGACTATCCGTCGTGAGAGCTCTTTGTCCTCGAAGTTCCGGGCCGAGTGCAATTAATGCACTCGCATAATACGTCGACAAAAATCATTCAATTAAGATTCGAAGCACCGATAAGCCAATAATCGGAAATCGCTTGGTCGAAGAAATCAGATGAACGAAATTTATAAACAATGAGATTGATCGTTGAAATAAAATTCTATGCACTTCGATTTCAATTTGAATACGCAATATGCAGTAAAATTGTCGATAATTTGAAAACAGGTCTCTCGAATAAAATATTTTGCTAGAATAGATAACATTGAAAGTAAAAACGAAAGAATCTAAATTCGATTACTCATTTATAGACTCTATAATCAACCTATAGCGATTGAGATTTATTATTTTTTTCGTCCCCAGAATTTCGTATAAATTTAAACGAAGTTGAACAAGGGAGAGATTAATTGAACGGGCAATTCACCGTTGGTTTTCGTTTTTATTTTTCATTTTACGACGCTTTTCTCTCGACCCCCATGGCGCATCTCGCGAAATTGGATGAAAAGAGGGAAGAACGAGCGGAAAACAATTTTTTTTTACCATTCTCGAAAATGGAACGAACACGGCGTTGTTGCGCGCAAGTTCGTCGTCGAGTGGTTCGATAAAAAATTCACCGAGACGAAATCGATCGAGTGCAGTGAGAGAGAGAGAGAGAGAGAGAGATAGAGATATATAGAGAGAGAAAGAGAGTGAGTGAAAATGAGAAAGAGCGAGTGGCTCTCGATCCGCGTCTAGGACTCGATTTAACAAAGCATACGTTACGTCGCGATAAAAATCTCGCAAATCCATAAACTTTTGAGCCGTGGGCTAGGCGTGGGTACGTTATATCATAAAAATCCAGTAAAATAAGCTCGTAAACTGAGCGCGAGCAAGAGAGTAGAGAGGGTTTCCGACGGCGCGGCATCGGAACCCTCTCTCGACGTTCGCGTTCGCGAACCTCGTTTCCCAATTCTCGCGAGCTCGATCCCATTTTACTTCTCTCTTTCTCTCCTCCTTGCTTTGCATTTCCCCCTTTTATCTAACATCCGCGAAATTTTTCATCGAAACGCCGAGTTCGCGTGTGCGCCATCCTGCGCGGTATAGATAAGGATATTCCGAGTTTTACTAAGGGTACGCACGGAAGAATTTCAGAAAGGGAAACGCACGCGCTAATCTACCTGTATACGTATGCACACGCGAATGGGTTTATTAGCGTCGTTCGAGTTCTATAGTTGAACCATTTTGGCTTGGAACGATTTTTTTCTTCGAGTTTTATTGTCATGCTAATTCGAGAAATGAAAGCTCACGCGGCTTTCGTCCGTCGATTTGTCTCGCGGTGCGAGCAGAGTCGATGCGTGCCGTCCTTGAAGCGAATTAATCGCCTCGCTGTAGGATGATTTTATCGCGAACAAAATCATCGATGCTCATGGGTATCATCGTTTCTCCGCACTTTCTATTTTTTTTTTTCGTGAGAAGAGAAAGAGGAATAAAAAGCGTATAAGTAATATGAGGACCGAGCCGTGAAAGACATCTCGGAACGTTTTAACGGGTAGGAACGTTTCAACCCTCAAGTTGATAAGTGTATGAACGTTTGCGTAATTATTAAACACGGTGCATGCATATTCGGGCGTGGATAAAGAGAAAGGGAGAGAGAGAGGGGGGTCTAGGCGGTGACGGGACGCGGAAGGAGGAGAGGCGAATTTTCATCCCTCCAGGAGATTTCATTAAAATTCATGAACCGTGCTCGACTTGTGCGCGAGCGCCCGCGTACGTTGCCAGTGGAGCGCCTGGTAAGAGAGCGAAAGAGAGAAGGGGGAGGAGGGGAGAGATAGTGGTCTTTGAGTTTCGCGAAGCGAAGAATGGAGGCGCAAAAGGACGAAGAAGGAGAGCGGCTGGAGAACGGTGGATGGACGAAAGTTCAACATTAGTTATGAATAATAAAGGGAAGTTGTAATTGCGCGAGACGAAACTCGCTTATGTTAAAGTTTCGCCACGCCGAGGGTATCTACCAAATTCGCCCGTCTGTGCAAAACTTGCTGGCTATACTCAAAGTGCGGATCGAGGAAATTTACAAAATGCACTCCCGAAGTCATTTATCGCGTCAAACAAACCGATTAGTTTTTCGATACCGTCGTGTGTATATATCGGCCAATCGTTATCTTTACGAGGGCCACTAAAAATTACGCTCGCCGAGCCGTAAAGCCAAGCGCGCGCGTACTCGTATCGCGGATTTTATCGTTTCCGAAATTAGTGCGCCGGCCTCGGTAGCTGCGTACGTACACACCGCTCTCGCGCATATACATATATACGCTATTGAAATTCATCCTCGGTTACCGTCCCGACCAGCCCTTATGGAAAATTCAACCAGCCGGAAAAAACCTTACGGCGCGGCTCCTCGGCTTAATTCTCGTCGATAACACGGAGAAATGACGATTTTTTTTCGGCAAGGGGGCTCGCCCCAGCCGATGTGTCGGGTAGTTCGGACGACGTATATAGGTACCGGCAACGAGGATAGAAAGGGGAGGGGGATATCGTTTTGACGATAGGGGTGCAGGGGGGGGGGGGGGTTGGAGTGCGTTCAACCTCCGTACTCAGAGGTGGCTGTAACGTTGCTCGTAAAAACACCGTAAACTCGACAGCAACAGGTCCCGTGTGTCTGGCATAGAGAGACCGTGTCTCCTCTCTCTCTCTCTCTCTCTCTCTCGCGCGCGTGGGCGCGCGCACCGCTCGAATATGACGAGCAGAGACGATAGAAGTCGAGATAAAGCCACGAGACGACGCCCCGCCCCTGACCACCTACAACAAATGCCGATTTACGACGAAAATACGTCGCCGGTCCATCTCGATTCGCCTCGGAGCGTACGCTTCATTTGGTATCGTTCGGCTACTCGTTCGTCCCTCTTTTTATATCCAATTATCAGATATCGATATCGAAACGTCGAGAGTGCATCTCTCGTTAAAATAATATCCCAGCGAGGAATTTCACGGAGCGAATAAACGAACAACCCCGTTCGCATTTTTCTCGTCGCGATAATTGCTGTTTTATTTTCTTTTCGTTCGTAAATTAGCGCCGGCCGGGCGCGTAATTAAATATTTCGAGGTTGAGGGCTCCGGTGGCGCATATTTCGCGCTTGTCGCGGGACAAAGCGGCTTGAAATACTGTACCGGTGGGTGGCAGGGGTGGGTAAAAATTTTCGCCTAGAGGGATTTGGAATTCTCGTCGCGTAAGGAGTGCGCCGCCGCAGCATCCAGGCATGCATAATGCATGCACGAACGCGCGTCGCGAGAAAAATGTCTGGCGGTATGGCGAGAGAGAGAGAGAGAGAGAGAGAGAGAGGGAATACATCGATGGCGAGTGTGCAAGAACTCGACACATATACGCCTATCGACTCCCGTCTTGATATAAAATTTCCGGCTCGTGTTACCCGTTCCGATATTATCGCCCGTAATTACACTCATTTCGCATTGTTCGCCGATATTTTTCGCTCGTATCGTTTCAATTAGCCCGATAGCCTCGTAATACCCGTACTCTTCCGATCGACCAATAAATTCATTCTCGAAGCTTCATTAATACACCAATAGAAATCAATGCGAATTCGCTTCCTATTGTGTATTTTTATCGAGAGAGAGAGAGAGAGAGAGAGAGAGAGAGAGAGAGAGAGAGAGTCGTAAATTTTCCACGATATAATTAGACTATAAATACGGCCGGTCTATCTCGGATGGAGCCATGAGTCTGTAATAACAGAACAAAAAGCTCGGGGCGAGAGGTCATGCTCGTTAGTCGAAACTCGGATCGGGTATAGTAGGCGACTAAAGAAACCTAGAGAGAGTGAGAGAGAGAGAGAAATAAGAAACCGAGGGGTAGTTTTTCTCAAGGTACGCAGAGTACTTTTACGAGCCTCACGGGATCCATTGCATTGGCATGAAAATGAAACGCCAAGGAAATAGAGAGAGATAGCGGCACAAAAAGACAGACGGAGAGGGAGAGTAGGTAGGCTCCCTCGTTCGCTTTTTTCCGTTAGCGCGAATACGATACAAGCTACGGTCCGTCTCTGCGAGCGGTGAGATACCAACGAATGAAAAACGACTCGGCGCTCAACTATATATCGGGGAGTCTTCGTTCGGCGAGCCCCGTTGATAAATAACAAATCGGCCGCGAAATTTCCGAAAGAGAATTCGAAGAAGCTCAGCCTCCCAATTTCGTTGTGAAACTTTCACATTCGCGATTATTTACGATATTTCGTTGCGCAAAAATGCAAATTTCTTGGGTACCGAGCTGAGAGGAAGAGAGAGAGAGAGAGAGAGGGGGAGAAAAAAAAATGAAACGAAAGGTGGATCGATGCGCTATGTCTTTCGCTATTTCGCACGGGTTTGGGAGTTTGAGAGAGATGTGGAAACAAAAATCACGAATAACAGGCGAAATTGGACGAGTCAACATTCGCAAGGTCCCCCTGTGCCAAGGCGAGTGCACGCTACGGAGAGGGGGAGTGAGATATTTTTTCTTCCTTTCGCGAGCGTCTTCGCGTCGACGTTATACATCACGTTTATTTTTCGGTGTACATATCCGTATGTACGTTTCGCCAATTTTTTCTCGAGTGCGATCTCAAATCGAGAGTAAATAAAACGAGACGGAATTGCCAGGGATAAAGCAAAAATCGACGTAATTGGACGAACGATAAACAAGCGGCGGAATGGAGAGAGAGAGAGAGAATATACTGTTATCTCGGGTCGCGTTGTTTGTCCGTTATATTTTCGCGAGATGGAGACGAGATAGAGGCGAAAACACGTCGTGTGGTCGGGGATCTAGGATCTAGAGCGCGCTAAGCACGCCGTCTCGTCTGGCGCGTGTTCAGGTATAGCTGGATTCTATCTCTCTCTGATTCTCTCTCCTCCCCTCCCTCCCATCCCTCTCTATATCTGTCTATCTTTTTCTTGCTCGCGCTGCCGCTCGGCTTTTGTGCGTCGGGTGTTTCGGTTTATACCGGGTGATGCGAAAGTTGTGTTGGTCTCCGCGTCGACGAGAGCCACTCGATCAATACGCCACGTTGGCTCTCTCGCTTCCACCCACACGAAAACGCCGGCGTGTGCTTCCCCCACCAGTTTTTCGAGCGACCAACAGTATCACCACCTCCCACCTTCGCCTCTTCCCTCGCGTCTCGTCGCTACGTATCCCCACTCCATTGGCGTTTCTCTCTCGCTCTCTCCCTCCTTCTTTCTCTCCCGCGCGCTATCTCGCTTCGTTCCACCTACACCGATGGCACACCAAAGCGTCACCGACTCGAACGAGGGGGGAACAGCCGAGGAAACGTCCTTTTTCGTCCAGACACGGAAAAAGACCCGCCGCGGATACCCCCGGCGCCAGGGCTTTTCGCGCTAAATTTTTCTCGGATAACCGAGAGTCGTCAAAAATTCCTCGTTCCAACTTTTCGCCCGAGACGGAAAAAAGTTCAATTGCAAATTCTTCGAGCGTGGAGAAGCGCTTAGAGGAACGGGAGCGCGAATTACCGAATGACAAAAATAAACACCGGAGCGTAAATTCCCGCATGGTTTTCTAAAAATACCTCACCTGAGAGCCTAGACCAGGAAGTGGTATCTTGACGATCTCGCGTACTATGTTTTCGCTAGAATTTACCGCTAGAAAGTATTACAGACGGATCGTAATACGCAAGTGCGAGATGGTCGTCGGAAAGTGTTACGAGGAATCTCGAACTTGTCTTTCTTGCTAGTAGAGAAATGACATTTTACTCATTGGAATGGCGCTGGGTACGGTGAGATACCAAGTTGTTGCAACCGATAGGGCAGAGTTGCTCGTAAATAGGGTAAAAAAGGAGACATAGAGAAAGTAGCCATGCGTGCGTTGTAGGATCCATTCCACCCTCTCTCTCTATCTCTCTCTTGCCTTCCCTCTCTCGCTCACTCACTCTTTCCCTATATCTCTCGGTATCCCACTTCTTCTCGGTATAAGGGGAGGAAGGGCGAACAGCACATTCGGAACACCTGCGCGCTGTATATTGCGGAAAATCCGTACCTTACCAGCCAGCCAATAAGAATTTCCTCGCCTCTTGTTCCCTATTTCTCTCCGTCTATATCTCTCCTTCGCTTTCTTTCTATTTCTCTCTCTCTCTCTCTCTCTCTCTCTCTCTCTCTCCTTACATGAGCTCTTTTTATCACACGACGACGTTTTATTAATATCCCACCCTGACGGTGCGTCCACTTCGCAAACCGATCCGTAATTTCTTCTTTGAACGAAGCATACCTTTTTTCACCATCGAGAGATCACGCTACCCCTACTACGAAATTTCCGTGGAGAATCGATCGAGTGCTTCTTCGACGATAAACTCGCGGTTGTTTACCCCAGGAAAACGCAAACACACAGCCAAGAAACGATATACCCGCGAAAAGAGAAAACTATTCCCGAATTTTGAACAAGTCATATAACGGGTGTAACACTGGAATTTCGAGTATTCGAGAAAACGGGGATCGCTTATATAGGTGGCGGATATACGCATTACCGAGTTCTGAATTCCCCGTCGGAATTTCTTGTTCGAATAACGAAGCTGAAACTCGCCCCTCGCCGCGGGGCTACCCCGGATACTTCGACATTGATGAGGAAGAGGAAGAGAGCGAGAGAGAGAGAGAGAGAGAGAGAGAGAGAGAGAGAGAGAGAGAGAGAGGAAACGGGGGTGAGATAACGAGAACGGAGAGCGGTCCGACACGTACATCCACGCGGGTAGGTCCACGTGTGCGTGCAAGTCCGCATCGATGAAACTCGCGTGGGCCAAACTTTACCCTGACGCCGGCGGCGCTCTACGTGAGGGTCTCGCATCGCGGCAACAACCGTGCCGGCTACCGTCCGTTCCGAATATGGCGCGAGAGGGAGCATAGGGATATGCGGCACACGTGTGCATCCACGAGGAACGACGTCCCACGAGGACACCCTAACACTTCCACAACGGCTTTATAATAACGCGCGATCTTATTTCGAAAATTCTTCTCTGTTTCTCATTCGTCGTCACTGAAATAGCGGACCGGAATGGTAAAGTTCAGAGGGGAAAGTTTGGCGCGAGAGAGCTCGTAGCGCATTTAGAACATCGAGAAGCATTCTTGCCATTCTAACATCCGCATTTCATTAAGGACCGACGGAGTTGTATAAACGGAACCCCTTTCTCACCCCTCGCTATGCATACACCGGTGGAAAATGTATTTCGGTCTTTCGAGCCAAGTCGATTCCCGAGACGTGCAATTTCATTTGAATAATTAAAACACGACATCGTACATCGACATCCTCCGTACTTTCTATCTTACCGAAAGAAAATATTAGTCTATCCGGTCATTCGCGAGCATTTGGAATTGTTAAAAATTACGATTAACATATATTTTTTATTACGTCCAAATCACTATTTATGAAATTCAAAAACTTTTTTCTCTAGTAATCTAGATGAATATCTCGCGTTTCTTTTTTCGTCTCGGAATATGAAATTTGCCAATCTCGAGAATTCTCTTCGCGTTCTGTTTGCCATAAATTTGATTGGGTAGGGTAAGCCAAAAGTCGCACCCTCGGCTTCAATGGGCATCATAATGCACAGTAGAGGGTTACGAGTAATTCGTGCCGAATAAAAAGGGGTGGGAGGAGGGCAAGGAAGAAGAAAATCTCTCGTCCCTTTGAACGTTTACAACGCATTTTACGCGATCAAAGCGAACCGTAACAATTATTGGACCATTTCCCAACCGTAAAATTTTATTCACGCTTCTGCTCTCGGCTTCTTTCCCCCTTCCTCGACCGTTTGTGTGTTTGCGAGCGGGTTAAATTGCGTACGAAATCATAACGTCTTGGCTTCGGATTCTTGGATTCCGAAGACAGTTTGATACTTCATCGTATCGCGTTGGTTCATCGGGTGTATTATTTCTGTGTTTAAATTTTCGAATCGAAACAGCTGAGATATGAAATAGGAGACGAGTAAAATGAGAAGCAAGCGAGACGAAAATTAAGGAAACCGATAGACGAGGTAGATATCTCGGCTACGTTCCTCTCGTGAAATTGCGCTTTCTCGAGGAAAAAAGCGAGTCTATTTTATCGTATTTAAAGAAAGTAAACAAATTACGTTCCTGCTGTCGGCGGAATGATCTCTGCGCATAGAAATGCGGGTTTTATCTACGGGCGTTGAATGCTTCGAGGAAAGTGAAAAGACGAGGAAACGGCGCGAGCTAGCAGCCCGACGGTAGATTAAAACACGAGGCAAGAGGGCTTTCGCAGTCCCTTTCTCTCTCCCCTCTTTCCCCTCCTCTCCCTCGCTCTGGATTCCCTTTCGCGCCCGGGAGAATCGCCCGCACCCTCCACTGGGATTCATCCCCACCCATTTTTCCCACCAGCGAATTAAAAGAGCAGCCATTCGTGGCTCGGTTCTCGTTCCGTCTGCAGGACCCCGAAAAATATCACCGGCTCTGTGTCGCTTCCTAACGAATTTACCGTAATTCGCCATTCCGATAAATTCATTAAAAGGCCGATCTTTCGTTATTCGAGCGAATAACGGTGGGTAGAGCGCCCGGTGTTCTTGTTGCACCAAAAGGGAAAAAATTGCCTTCGAGATCGAGGAAATCTCGCGGGACGCAACGCAGCCGAATACGCTGGGAAAATTGAATAGTTTTTCAAATCGATTCCAAAGCTCGATGGATGGAGGATTCTCGGACGAGCTCGACGCGCGGAGCAAAAAAAAAAAAGAGGGAACGAAGATAGTTTCGAAATATTCGACCGTTTTATCAATCGAACGCGACAATTCCTGTATTAATTTAGCCGCTATCTCGAATCGATGTATATCGACATCGAATTCAGTTTCACCGGTTTTTCCTCTCGCCGTCGAGTCTCGTTTCGCGTTTTGACTTCCGCTTTGATCGCGTGACGCGCTATTCGAAGGCGTTTATCGAAACTCGATATAAAAAACAATCTCTCCCTTTCTCTTGCAGCTTATCGAGCTTCGTACGCTCGCGCTCTTAATCCTCTTTTTGTTTTTACCATCCCCTCTTGATGGCGCGCGAAAAGCGAGGTACCTTCGGGCCGACAACCCTTTGTTACCGTGCCTTATCTCAATTGCTTTCGCGAGCTCCCGTTTAGATCAATACACCGACGAGAGAGCGAGCGAGAGGGAGAGAAAGTCGGGCTTGCGCTGCCTATTCGCCTCCCTCTCTCTGCACGCTCTCTCTCTCTCTCTCTCTCTCTCTCTCTCTCTTTTTCACGCTACTGCCAGCGTATGCCTGCCGGCCCGTCGTTTTCCCACTACCCTCGCTAATGCCGATTCGTATTGTACCCTCCATCCCTCTCTTTCTCTCTCCCGCTCTTTTTCTCTCTGTCATACAAAATTAACCATACCGCTCTTCGAGAGAAAAGAATCTAATCTCTATACTCGATGACGAGGAAGCCATACGCGAACTTGTTGAGCGGGACGTTAAACAGGACGTCTAATCGGTGTGCCATTAGCCGAGCGTCGAATTAACGGTATCGTTTTCCAGCGGGTTTCCGCGCGTGAAAATTAGCCGGATTTTCGCGAGCATCGAGCGCATTCCCTCTCCGAAAACTGGACACCGGTATCTCTCGTTGTCGAGAGACAAAATGGCGAGCGTGAGATGTATCGAGAAGAGAGAGCGAGAGAGAGATGGAAAATCGAACGCGAGGGCGCGGAAGGAGCGAGCGGGACAAGGAGAGCAGACCGTCGGAGTCGTAAAATGTTAACTGCTAGTAAAACTGAGTTTACGCGCTTGTAAGGACCCCCGCAGGAGGCTGCCACCTATTCCGCGCGGACCCTCACCCCCTCCTAATGGCCAGATTATTGCCCGTAAGCCTCTCTCTCTCTCTCTCTCTCTCTCTCTCCGAAGCGAGCGCGACGCTTTATCGCCTCCTCGCGCGAGCGCACGCACCCGATCTTCTACGGACGAAAATAATTCCTCCACCAAAACGTTTAATTTTAGTGTTTCACGCGACGCCCTCAGCCCCCGTACCCCCCTCGTTCGCATTCGACGCACGCCAAAAATAAAACCAAGTCCTCGTGCATATATTTCGCTGGTCTGAATGAACCCCTCTCTCTCTCTCTCTCTCTCTCTCACTCTCGTAGTGAGTTAAATTCGAGGAACCCGCGAGACCGATAACCCCGGCGTTCGACCCGTTGGGACTCGTGATCGGCGAGAAACTGCGAAAGTTCCAGCTCCCTTCTCTCCTTTTTCGCGCCCGAGTACCATTAATTGTCGCACTTCGTATAAATGCATTAGCCCGATGCATTCGTTTCACGCTCCCGTGAATTTCGCCTTCTGATTCATTTTTCTTCCTCTCTTCGGATTTTTTTTCAACGCGATCGAGAGCAGATTGTTATCTCGTCCCGGCTGGAAGTCCGATGATTAAATCGACTGTGCTCTAATTGCGTTACCAAAATTTCGATCGTATCGTTATAATTTGGTTTTGGAAAACACAAATTATTGAATTAAACGTGTTTATCAAACGATTGATATTCACTAGGATAGCTAACTTTGACAAACAAATTTCATTTATTTTCTACGCTACGTTTATATCGTACAATGAAATTTTTCGATACATTTAGGTGTTGTCGATATCTCTCTTTTTGATTCTCTCTTTCTCGAGATTACCCAAGTCAAATAGGGGATGCCTCGAGCTTTAAGAAGCGGATGGGGGATCGGCAGCTCGCGCTTTTGCGGTTTTATAGCTCGTCCAGCTCCATCATGTGCCGTAAAAGTACAATAAAACCACTGTTACTCGTAGAAAACCACCCGTTTCGAAGCACTTGGGTGAAGAGGGAAGATGGAGGAGGGGTAGAAGGGATACCGAGAAACCCACCCCGGGAGTTAAAAATAGAGAAGGGGGTGGGAGGGAGAGGGAGAAGGAATTAAGGGGATGAAGAGCACCGTACGCCAAAGCAAAATTGATTCTTTTATGAGCAGCGAATGTGCGACACTCACGAACGTTTTATAGATTGTATTTCGTTGACTCTTATCTCCCTTTTCGCTAATGTCGATCGTGTTCGCGATAATCGATAATCGATCGATAATCTCTCGTATTTTATCTTACACTCATGAATATATTTGTAACGAGATTTTAACAACATGCGATGATTTTTCAGTTCTCTCGCTGCGCAACACTCAAGAGGAGGAACCACCTGATCCGCAATTGATGAGACTGGACAACATGCTGATTGCGGAGGGTGTTGCCGGACCAGAGAAGGGCGGTGGCGCCGGTGCCGCAGCATCGGCCTCAGCAGCGGCGGCGGCTGGACCTCCCGGCCAGCCTGATAATGCAATTGAACACTCCGACTATCGCGCCAAACTCGCCCAAATCCGACAGATTTATCATCAGGAACTGGAGAAATACGAACAGGTAGATGAAAAAGAGGCGTGGGCGAGGAATTAAAAGAGGAAGAAAATTCATTACCTAGAATGTTATATATCTTTCGCTGAGGCTTGAACGGCGTGTGTGACAGCTACGAGAATAGAACAGCTGCAGCCGAGTTTTATGAGGTCGCGTGCTCGCTACTAGCAAATATCGCACCGACATGAATAGGCATTATCGAAATGCCAGAGCGAGAGAACGGCTTGTCTCTCCCTCTTTCGTTTCTTTCTCGGTTACTCTGGATTTTTATCGTAACTTTTCCTCTGGCCATTCACGTTCCGTTTTTTGTACGATCGTTTTGTTTGCCTTAACTCGTTCTTCTTCATTATTACACGATCGCAAAGAAGAGCTTAAAGTTTTGGACTTCGGGAGAGTCGCTTTTTACTCGTATTTTCGCTCGTTATTAAAACGACCAGCAGGGAGAGAACGAGCAATAATACGTGTTTTAGGTATATTTAGCAAGAACATGTTGGAATTTCAATAAAGCGTCTAGATGTGGAAGGAGGTATCTATAGATGTACGCGGCACGTGTATATCGCCTGCGTTGCCGCTCTTCGAATATTGCGAACGCGACCGAACCAATGATATTAGAGGTTTGCTACCTAGAACTAATTTGCTTGAAAGCGCGTCCGCGCGACAGGCTCATCCACCGGGAGCGCCGAAATCCAATTATCAACACGGAAAATTTAATTTCGGTTCGGAAAACACTCAGATGAAAAAGTGATTAATACAAGCTCGTTTCCTCGCCAGCGGTATAGCACTGATCGCGTTAATTATTTACTCTTCCAATTTCGTACCGTGGTTTTTTTCTGATTATTGAATAATATTACGATAAAGTGAATGTAAAATGAAATTTTGATTTTTTATAGAAATTTAATAATGGTTTTAGAAACGCAGATTGATCATTGAAAGAAGATCGTAATTTTAAGGGAGCTCCACCAGTTCTCTTTGTTTTCAAGTAATGAAGAGTAGACTGAAACCGCTTTACATTCGATCGCATTTCACGTACCATCCGATTTTTTCTTAATAATCACTGTCGGTCTCGATTTTTTTGGAGAAAAAAAAAACGAAAATGATATTTCTGGTGAACGTCACTTACACGGGTAGATGGGAATTGTTGCCACGTTCCTCTCGGACCCTTCTAGCTTTATCTTCAAGCTCGAAAGATCCTCTCTCTCTCACTCCCTTTTCGAGAGCTTTTCGATTCCCTCCCACGGTGGCAGTGGTGTATCTCCACGGAAAAAGGTAGCGCACTCGCTTCGAATACTGATTCTCCCTCGACCAGACCTCGCAAAGAATAATGCATTATACGCATCCACACGTTCTCTATCTTTGCCTTTTCCGCACTTTTATTATCGGGATCTCGCTGCTCTAACTTCATGCTTAGAACCAGAAAAAACTAACCTCGCGAATCAAGTACTTAGAGAACGAATTTCGTCCAATGAAAATACGAATTCTTTTTCCTTGTAGAAATATTCGTAACTTTGAACTCGACATTTTATAAGCCGTATCTAAAATCGTTTTTAATTTTCAGGCTTGCAATGAATTTACTACGCATGTTATGAATCTCTTGAGAGAGCAAAGTCGTACCAGGCCCATAACACCTAAGGAGATCGAACGGATGGTGCAAATTATCCATAAAAAATTCTCCAGCATTCAAATGCAATTGAAACAATCTACTTGCGAGGCCGTTATGATTCTGAGAAGCAGATTCCTCGATGCTAGGTAATATTTACACTATTTTTTATTAATAAATTCGATTTATTAGTGTTTATTAATCCAAATTAATTTTAGGCGTAAGAGACGAAACTTCAGCAAGCAAGCATCTGAAATATTAAATGAGTATTTTTATTCTCATCTGAGTAATCCTTATCCGAGCGAAGAAGCTAAGGAAGAACTTGCGCGAAAATGTGGAATCACAGTAAGCCAGGTGAGTTACCGATTGCAAAAGTCGCATTTGTCTCGTACTTGTATTGTACTCACTCTGCATTTTTTTAGGTTTCCAATTGGTTCGGTAACAAGAGGATACGTTACAAGAAGAATATCGGGAAAGCACAGGAAGAGGCGAATTTATACGCGGCTAAAAAGGCAGCTGGTAAGTTCTTACATTATCTTGAGAAACCAGTTTGAGGTGCAAAGACGACATTGAGTTGGAATCGATATTTCTCAAATATTATTAAATAGAGTTCAAAAGTTTAAAGAATGGAATTTGACATTAAATGTTGTTACCCACTTAAAAATGGATAGATGTAACAATTTGGTTACGCAATGACGAGGCCTACTTTAATATTTTCTTCCAATTGCGAAAAAATTTATAGACGATAAATCACTTCAGTTACCTTCTTTTCGTTGCTATCGTGATTGCTCTCACAGTTCGTTAATTCCTTTATTTGACAATTTAGTCAAATTTTTCATCTATATATGTCAACTATGAAAAGTAGTTACGAACGTGATTCAGTAAATTTCTACATTGTATAACAGATATAATTTTCTTTTGGTAATTTTATCATATGAATATGATTTATTATTATATTATTTATTATGCTATTATTTTTGTAATTATATTCTCTGTTATTACTGTATACAAAAATGATAATTATAATAACAGAGTTCGATTATGTATTTTATTGTAGTTTCGAAAACACGTTTTTATGTTCTGTTATCGTACAGTTTGTTAGTTCTATCCATCGTGTTAATTTTTGTTGATGTTATTATGTGTGGAAATAATAATTGTTATTCATATGTCGTCTGAATCTATTTTTGTAGTTGTGTTTTTATACAAAATGCGATATTCTCAAAAAAGTTTTATGAAGACGAAATATTTAAAATGTTGTCATATGAAAAAATGAAAAGAATTTGGCACTGACAATAGAAAGCTTCGATGCTTACGTTTGATAAAAAAAGAACACAAAAAGATGCACCCTCGAATTTTGTATGCACCGCGATTGTTTCTACAGCAGCTTTTGCAGGAGCGTCGCCATACAGCATGGGTGGTGCCAGTCAAGGAACTCCAACGCCAATGATGTCGCCAGCACCACCGGGAGGACCGCAAGACATGGCTGGTTACGGAATGGGCATTAACGGCAGTGATTATGGCTCGCAGCCATATAATGACGGGTCAATGGGATACGATCCGATGCATCAGGTATAATTCATTAATGTTCATCAGTTTCGTTCCTACTAAGTACATTCGGATTCGAGTCTCTGTAAACCTGCTATTGTACATACGTGAAATTTAATTCTTGACATTGTTGTAATATTAATTACGTAATCTACATATTTGAAAACAAATTTACAGAGAACTGTAGCGAATGAACCGATAAACTAGTAGATACAGCTCTTGATATTCTCCTTTGATCCTTGCATTGCATGTATAATCGAGCATGCATCAATTTTGTTTGATATCCGCTTATTACCGAAATGACTCTGCTGACTCTGAAAACTGTGTTAAGAGTCGTGACATATTCCAACTTGTTATGACTCTTATCTATACGTTTTCTAATTTCACTCATTCCTATTCGACATTGACACTAGAACTACTATCACAAGTCAATTGGCCCTTTCTCGATGTAAAAAAATTGTTAGTAGTTCTAGCGTTAAGTCGTATTAGAACAAATGCATGCGCATTATTACCGTATATGTTGAATACGATATTCCGATGTTGTATTCGCTAAAAATTTCACAAAATTTTGATACAGAGGATGATGAACATTTTTTACAATTTAATTGGTGTCGACATTTTTGCATAATCGGAAAATCGTTCTTATTTGTTTCTTTCATACGGACAGCTAACAGACACGATGAATGGATGACAGAATGCGTGTATATTGTGTGTGTTTATGCGCAATTGAAGAATAAGTGCCAAAAATTGATAATTATTTGGGATACCTATATACGAAATTTATGTACACGACAGATTGAATTATATCCATATGCGAGTTTTTCCATTGCAATTTAACACGAATAACTAACGTGTGTTGAAATTTTCAATGAGCACTTAAACCAAAATAAAATTTTTGGAAGGTCTAAAAATTATTCTTAACATAGGTGGAGGAAATTTTTATTATTAGATCGGTATATCTAAAATATAAAACAAGTACAAATCATTATTAACGTACAGTTATTTAAAAAAATTTTAAATTATGATACTCTCATTGTATGTTATAATACGTGAGATTTTTTTTCATTATAGAATATTTATTTGTATACTGTTTCATTTGTACTACCTTTCATAGCACAATGACGAACTCTATGAATACAAAATTGTAGTTGAAATACTACCATTTGAACATACTTAACTACTGCAACACTTTCAGTCAGGATATCTTTCCCTGTAAAAAAGCAGCTAGCACTAACGTTTCTGCGCTACGTGCATAACAAATAACGCAACATAACATAATAAAAATGAAAGGTAAACGCCCGCGCGCTCTCATGCAAATATCAGGCGATGACCCATCTCCTTTTTCTAACAAATTTAAAATTTATTTTCTCTTTAATATATTTAAACACGATATTCACGGTCGTTACCGTTGATAAATGGTAACGATAATTGATTTGATCTTATTGTACCGTGCAAAATTTTGATCCAATTTAAACTACTTGGTCAAGTTCAGAGATTAGATACTAACAATGAAAAAAATTGAAATGAAAACCGATTTTTGATCTAGTCGTATCGCTTTTCCTATTTTTTTTATCCACCGTTTAACAACCAGAAAACTGTGTTTGGCGAAACAAGGCATTAGCATGTTGCTGCATAAATAACTGCAGTTCTGATTTTGCAATCTAAATTTTGAATTAATAATTATTATTAATTATGACAATTGATATTTTTAATGTAGGGAAACAGTTTCAAACGATGAACATCAATGGCGAGTGCACTGTAATTGCCACAAGCACAGTTCGCACTATTGGCACTTAGCACATTTCACATCGTGTTTGAAATAAAAGTACAAATAATTGTTGCCGTTTACATTTCTATTCTTTATTTCTTTACTCTTTTCATTAAACTATTGGACAGTTAACCATTATTTTAACACTTATGGTGTTGTGTTTTTTATTTAATAAAAACAAATATTTTATAATTTCTCTGAAATTAAGTTGTAGCATTTGCTTAACTTCATATACATTCGGTCTGGAAGAGGGTGGGAGGGTTGTTTTAAATAAATTTAACAGTCATGTCAGACCTATTTTCACTTATTTTGTTCTCCTGTGACCTCTTGTGTGTTCGCAGTGACGCGCCAGTTCGGCCTAATAAGCTCTTGTGCGATACAGTACGTCACGAGTCAACATATGCACACATGTACAAGTACAAACACGACACGTGCAATCTGAGAATCTATTATTGAGTGTTATCTCATCGGAGAGAAAAACTACTGCAGGGAGTTACATAAAACTGAAAAGGAAAGAAAAATAGTCCATTCTCAAGTATCATAGACAAATTTGATTAGCGATAGATGCGATATGTAGGATAAGAGTTTACAGAAACACACTAAGTAAGGGGTAAAAAGAATTCTCGAATACGCAGAGACTCGTACATGTAGAGAGTAGTTGACGCAGAGTTACAAGAAAAGAAAATTGACGTGAAGATGATCGACCGGTAATCTGCATCGCAAACTGCTGCATCCGATCGGTCGATCTCGCCACGTCGAAGTATAATTTAGTCGTAAGATTGGTATCGGTTAACGCACGCCTCATTTTTTAAGTAACGATATCAGTTCCTTTATAAGATCATTTATCGATTTGTTTATTGGTCTTTACTTCGTGCATAGGGACGAAATTAATGTTCTCGGCACCCTAGGTTTTTAACGTTCAATAGATTATTCTTTAAATTAAAATTAATCAAAAATTTGAGAATTTTTCAATTCTAACTGAAAAATTAAATTCATGAAAATGTGCCTGGATATATTTTAACGCCTGGGTTTGTAACAAATCCAATGTAGAAATGAAATAAATATAGAAATGTCGTGTAGTTTTATTAGGGGATTGTTAAGGTGTGTAATCATAAATAGATTGATTTTTACCGAAGTTTGATCGGTAACTATTGGATTAGCCAATTAGATCTCTGTAAGTGTGCAATTTTAATCTCTAATTGTTTATCCCGTAGAGTAACTAACTCATCAAACTTGCTGTATGTTTAGAAGAATTTTATTTCCGTATATAAGTTTAATGTTTTGCCGAAAATCAAAATGTAAATCTACGTACTTAAACGTGTCGATATACAAACGCACATTACACTACTCCTTGTCAATGGAAAATCACTCGCGTAATTAAATATCATTTTTTGGCACTATTTTGGAGTTTGATTGATCAGGGAATAGGTTTTCTAGGAGTTGATGAACTTATGGAGAAGAAAGGGAGGCAGGGAGAGGTAGAGATTGAGATTGAGTGTGAACGAGAGAATGTGCGAAGACGATTTCTAATGTGACTGATTGAACGTTCGCGTACTCTCCGATCCGCATGATGACAGCTCTCTTGCATTCGTAAAAATCATACAACCGGTAAATTAGTTCTTAGATTAGAATTCATCGGATCAATTAGATCGACTATAGTCTCGCACAGCAAAGTAGCTCATTCGAATCGCTTTTTTCTCTTATTTTATAAGAAAGAAGAAAAATAAAGTGACTCGTTCATATAATTTTGTTTCACGAACAACGTCAATTGGTCACAAAACGATTTAACAAATTCGACACGCGTAGTCCGTATAAATTAACAAACTTTGTCGCATATCGCAAAGTATAAAGACCGAAAAGTAACTTAAAGTCTGAAAAGAAAATCAAATAAAATCGTATGAAAAAGAAAATATAAAAACGTTGAAACTAAATGACACGCAGGGCAAAGGAATGACTGGGGGGCCTGGGGCGGCTGGATGGATGCATCAACAGGTCGAGTATCCGTCACTTCATGATTCAGCAGACTCCGATTCGGATCGAGAAAACGAAAAACGACCGCGTGTATAAGAACGTCAATTATTACCGGCGAATGATGAATTTACCGTTTAATCGCATTGGGAACCCGCGGAGAGTACAACGGTGTAACTTATCAATATTTTATCAGATTTATGAAATACGAACAAGAAGTACATTGCGATTGGATATATGCGATATTAATAAGTTTCTGACAAATTCTTGGATTGCAATGATATACGATTCGTGATCTAAGAATAAGCTGTGATGTGTATGTAAAAGTATGTAAGATGGAAAGTGGTTTGTTTATTTTTGAATAATTTATCTTGCTAATTGAAACAACTTTTTCTCATATTAAAAGGACGATATTAATCGTATAAATTTTCTGAACTAGTTAAGGTTTCAATCTGCCAGATAAAGTTATTTATTAATAGCATTCTATTGATATTGGATGAAAGTGCAGGAACACTGAACGCCTATTGAAGAACGAATATGTGTATCTGATACTGACACTTACACACTTACTGACGTGTAATACGTTAGAAAATATGTCTATCTTATATCTATTATTTTGACCGAATACAATTATAAAATTATATATTTTTAATGCACGGCCTCTTTATTATAAACGAGAATTTGTCATTGAGGCGTTATTTTTTTTAATAGAACTTTTATTTTATTCTATTTGATATTGTTCACGGTGTTTTTCTTTTTAATATCGTTCCTAAGACAAAGAGAGAAAATTTGACGACGTCTCATATTTTATATTATGTCTTAATTTGGAATGTGGGAGGAGTCAATCTAAGGGAAACAAATACAGTCGCGTGCGTACACGACCGAATGTTGTTTGTTTTCAGGAGCTGTCGCCTTGAAATCCTTAAAGAAGATCTCGTCAGGAAGAATGTTGAGCGAACAGAAAGAAAGAGAGAGAGAGTGAGTGAGAGAGAGAGAGAGAGAGAGAGAGAGAGTAAACGAGAAAATGAAAATGAATAAGAGATTGGATGTAAAAGTACCGGAGGAGAAAAAGAAAATAATTATACAAACGAGCAGAAAGGAAAATGAGAGAAATTCTCGCGCGATCCGATCACCTCACTATCTGTGATCCGAGGCTTGCCCTTGGTTGGGCAGGTTATACGAAGTTTTAAGGAATAGAAATTTTTTTCTTTTATAAAATATCGATATATAAGCTATTAAGGTTATATGTATATGCTCTCGAGGCGGTGAAAGCACGAGGTTAGTTCTCTCACGGGAAAAGTTCTGTCGGTGTTCGATATACGTTAAACGAAAGCTCCGAACTCTCCGGTATGATAACTTTGCCGCAGGAAATTAACTTATCTCCCATGCCGACGGTCCGCTATAGCCGTTCCAAGAAGTCAGTCGCGTATCGATGATTTAAAAGAGAAAGACTCCGAAACGGTCTTGATATTCGCGCTTGGGTCTCGTCCAAGTTGCGCGTCGGCGCTCTGATTAATCGTCGAACGTGAATGCGTTCGCAAAATTTATATCGGTCTTGCCTGTCCACTTTTCCAATTCGGTTTTTCATTTCCCGAGTAACTCAGGACTTTTCCCGAAAGCTGAATGGAGCCGCTCAACCTGGCATTCTCTTAACCATCTTTTTTTATCGACATTCGTTAAAACCCAATCTCGCGATGCGACGAGGTGCTGTACTTGAGAGTAGTGAGCTTTTTTTGTTTTTCTTCCTCTCGCTCTTCGTTTCGATAAAGTATGCGAAGAATAGAAACAGTGACCTAAATACGTAAAGAGTTTTTTGGTCAAAAGATACGAAACAGATTGTCGGCTTCCTATTTAAGAGGAAGAAGAGCAAAATACGTGAACGGAGTGAAAGATGAGTAAGGGATGAAGCATACGCGGGAATCCAATCGGGAGAGGATGTGATAATCTCCTGGAATTGATTTAACATGCATGAAAATCGAGTGAAGCAATTAGAAACAAAATTATGGTCCTGCGACACAACACTAATGTATACGATTTTTCAACATGGAAAAAAATATTATATATTGTAGCTATACATATAGAGGTATATTAAAAAAATAAAAAGAGGATAGGATAGTATTAGGCAACTTGTAACGATTAAGTACATCACTGTAATGACGATTCTAATTAATACGATCAGAAAATAATTATTATTGCTAATTATAACTATTCGCGATTTTTCGCGTTGTGATTGTCACACACTGCAATTTTATTATATTACTATTTACATCGTCATTAACGTCACATCATTATCATTATTGTCATCATACATAATATTACCATCAATTGAAAAGAAATTTTATCATCATCATCATCATCATAAAAATCATCATATTATCATCATCGTCGTCGATTATCGTGGTACGTGATTATTTTTTACCATCGTATGAAATTCGTAGATTTATTATTAACGCCACGACTATGATGATTATTTTATTAATATTATCATTATACTTATATTAAATTGCTAGATGATTATTATGATTATTATCGCTATTTTTATTATTATTATTATTATTATTATTATTAATTATGTTATTTGTCATTATTATCGCCTATACATTGAAATTTATTATTTCGGTTCTCAATCAACGGCCGACTATATGACAAGGCGATTTCATCGTTGTTTATCGAAACACGCAATACATCTAGCAAAATGATTTCTTTGGTTCTCTGCCGTGAAGTAAAAGTTGATACATTTCTTGGTACAAAACGAGAATAACTGAAATATACCACTACATAATATACGAAATATACGAAAAATAAAGAAACAGTGAAAAATCATAAAGTATCCTCCGAACGATTAGGTGATTAAATTCTCTTGTTAAAATGATAATGTCGCGGGTGAGGTTGTCGGCTAAGGGTCGGACTGTGCGTCTTTTCGCTTGATTTATCATTATAATTATTTTACTTTTATTTATTTTTTGAATTTCCACTTCGAAACGCGTTCATTGCCGATGTATCGCTTCGTTCCGAATGAAAAACGATTTTTGGCAATTTTGCCATAGGTTATTAATGTAATTTTGTTATTTAATTAGGAAGAAAATAAGAAA
This sequence comes from Goniozus legneri, assembly GCA_003055095.1. NCBI lineage: Eukaryota > Metazoa > Arthropoda > Insecta > Hymenoptera > Bethylidae > Goniozus > Goniozus legneri. Next base: position 40,875 of record NCVS01000913.1, read on the forward strand.
CAATTGTATACGGACGAACGCGAGAATCGTTACTCGCGTTCAAGCTTTAGCTAATTAATGTTTCGACTATAATATTTTCTCCCCTGTCTATTTTATAATGCACATTATCCGAAAAAATAAGGGAAAAGAGGCAAAAACATTCATACGAATAGTATAATATTTTTTGGAGCGCTATTAGAGGCGCGTCAGAGGTTGGTCTACCTTTGGCCGATCTTCCCGCCGATCACGCGACCAGTACAAGTGCATTTGGCACAGCTAGTATACGAAACAAAAAAAAATGAAATAAAACGAGCGCCTCGTGTTCGCTCAATGCGCGCCTTTAGGCATCCCTTATAGGCATTATCTAACGTTTAATAAAAAAGGAAGAGGAATAAATTGGGAGACAGAAGACGATAAAAATAACAAAGTAAATGAAAAAAAATAAGAAAAATAACTTTAACATTTATGGATATGTATTATAAAATATTATATATTCATATTTCTCGCTCCCCCTCCGCTCGATCCTTTTCTCCAGAGTCCACTTCCATTGTGAGAGAGTGAGAGAGTGAGAGAGTATTAAAAACAAATAAAAATGAGAAGCGATTTTGTGCTGGAAAAATTTTTACGGCACGCGCACGCCTACGCTGTTGTTACTGCATTTATATTTCGACGGTAAATTTGTAAGTCGAGGAACGGCGACGACTCCGAGTTACTCATTCCGCGCTGTGCGATTTAGAGCGAGTATCGCGAATTAAACCGCATTCGCGTTTACCAATCACACACGAATCTTCTATATAGCTGTCCTTAATGTTGAAAAATCAAAAGCAGGAGGTGTGCGTTGTACATTTTATATCAAACAACATCGCAATTTGTATAAATGAACGATCGTCGCGGAAGAGAATGGGTAGCCGTCGCCGTGCCGGAAAATATGATGAAACAGTATACCAGAAACTATTGTACCGATTGAGACCATTATGATAAACTCAATAAAAACGAACAAAAATGACTACTTGTATTTTTCTTCATTCCACCTCACAGTTATTTCATCCCTCAGAGGCTACAATCTTCGTGATCAGGAAATCTAAGGTATAATTGACGTTTCGTAAGATGTTTCGATCCTGGAAATCGGCAATGGGTTCAACATCTATTCTTTAGGTATGAAGAAATAAAGTGAGACATACAAGTATTATTTCAACACATTTTATTTTCCCTTTAAAAAAGAATGAACTTGGAATCGTTTTGTTGGGTTTCGAATTCTGGCGAGTAATGACTGGGTATTTCGAAGCGACGATACACACTAAGTTGCAAATTGAACTAACTACGTATGTATAATATATATATATATACATATATATCATACATATAATATGTATAAGGTAGGTATTTCTGTTTCGTTTACCGCGTAATACATACGTAATAATACATGGCTTTGGAAAATTTGTTCACCTTACAACGCGCTCTGTTACCGCTGGTTCGAAAACATTCATTTTTTTTTTCACGAGGTAATGGACAGATTCATCGTTTATTGGGTAATACCTGTGTGCTTGAAGTACCTGGTAACGCGTGTTATATGAATCGCGCAGATATTCATTTCTGCTAAACGGAAAACTCAGCCGTCGAATGTCAATTGGGAAAATCGATAACCGAATGCGAACTAACAAATTTGACTCGTGGTGGGTATGACAAATATATCCAGATATGATTCAAGTACAAAGGTATCGCGCAAGCGTTTGCGCCATTGAACACTCGCCGTCTTTCTTTACGCGTGAAAGCATTATTTTATTTTTTTTTATTCCATTTTCTATCTTTACGTATGTTTTACGTTCATATACGCGTATGTATAAGTATTATACAATAAGTTTACAGCGACGCGTGACCGGAACGAGGGGTAACGCTGGAAAAAAAGATTAGATTTCATAGTTCTGTTTGTCGATTATTACTCGACCCTCGAAGGAGTGGAAAAAAACGAAGCAGGACCGATCAAGTGGCCGTCGATTGAATGACTTTCCGAACGCGACCCCTCGAATCGCTTTCATTCACTCGTGAGACTTACACAAACATTCACCGCGTTGTCAATTTTATCGTTATACCCTTTGTTAATATATATTCTTTTTTTTAATCATTTAAGATTTAGTTTATTTAGAGTTAAAGCTTTCAATGAATTTTTTATTTCGTCGGTAAATCTTTCTCTCTCTCTCTCTCTCTCTCTCTCTCTCTCTCTCTCGTTCTCTCGCTCTCGCTCATTACACGCAACGTAATAACAACGGGGCACGATTCAACTCCATCGTGTCCACTTATATTCAATTCTCTCGCCAAACTCTCTTTCAACATTAACCCTCTTGTAATATTCTCATTTTTATTTACCGTAGAATGTTCGTTCGTGTATGCATGGCTCTTTCGTACTTTCAATGTTTGATCTATTCTTGAGAATTTTCCCAGGCGGTTCTTTTTGTTCGAAACTCGATTCTTTACTCTTTCGCTCAATTTTCCTCGATTTCATATTACGTACAACTAACGCCGACGATCAGCTGAATAAATTTTGTTAAGCGATATAAAACTTGTGGCTAGGTAAGACTCTTATCGTAATTGTGTTTAGACTGATCGATACAATTTACGATGATTTATGCCGAACATTTGTCATCTCCTAGCTGCAAGTTCGTGCTGAAATTCTCGATTGAAATTCAAATTCGAAACAGTTTGTGTACGTCGTACAATCTGTATACCCGCGGAACCATCGTGTTTTCCCTCTTTCGCGTACCCTAGTTTTGTAAACATTTAATAATTGTTAAGGCAACTCTTGTTTCTATTCGCGTAATCAATAGAACTGAAGAAAAATCTACCCCAAATTTTCCTTAGACTCTCGATCGATATACACCAATGAAAACTTAATATCCGGGTACGCGGAGGCGACACATTCCGAACGAATTCTGACCTCGTAAAAGCAAAATTTATACGTTCACATGCTGCCCCGTATTAACATTTCTTTAAAAATTTAAATAAGCCGACACGCGTATAATAATTTAACGATTCAGACTCGAAATGTGTGTATGCGTGAATGTACGATGTATTACTCTTATCTTTTTTATGAAGATCGACGAGTTAAAACCTCCGGGATATTTATATTATATAGAGATACACCCGGGTTGTGAGCACAAACACACTATTGCGCGTTTGTATACGCAACCCTGTACATGTATTTATTAATCTATCGACGAGATTTCGATTATTTGCAAAAGTATGAAATTCTACGGAGCCCCCGGTACGCCGAGGTGACTAATAACGAAGTTTTTGTAATTATTTTATTATCGACAGAGCACTCAGTGTCAATTTTAACGTTCTCGCATACTGGCGCGCATTTTTTCCTCTATTTAATCTCCATATACACGCGCACACATCGCTCAGATACGTACGAGCGTACGGCAATGTGGCTTATATTTATAATTATGTATATTCATCGCGTACGCTCGTACGTATCTATGTACATAATTGTTACTCTTTTTTTTTTATTATTCTCATTTTACGTGAACATATTTTTATGCGGGTTATATTTAATTTAATATATCTGTTATATGTATTATTATATACAAACGAACAAACACACACACGCGCACGTCTAAGTGAGCGCGCAATTTGCGTGCATATTATAAAAACTTTTTATTAGATGTGGTAAATAATAAAATTTCATATTCTGCTAATTCTTTTTCGGTTTTACATATCCACGACTCGCTCTCTGTGTATTTGTCTAATCGTTTATCATCGAGCTTCGAGGAATTCGTAATGATAAATAAAGGAGAAAACGGCGTATCGATCGCATCTTACGTTTAATAGCCGACTATCTACGAGCGCACTGAGGGAAATTCGTTAACGGGCTCGAATAAATGCGATTTAAACGAATAAATTCGCGTCCCAATGTCTTACTTATACTGGGAAAGTCCTTTTGTTTTTCGACGAGGCAAATCGACCTTATCGATATTACGCCGATCTCGTCAACGCGTCACCAAGTCGTTACGTTTATATTTTAATTATTTGTATAATGAAACATTATATCGAGACGCTTACATACAATTTTTATTCTCCCAATACCATATCTGTCTTCTTGCGTGTTCTCGGTTAATCGGTGGGAATGGTGGCGATCGTTTGATATTTTTTTCCTCCTTTGACCTATGTCAACTCGGTTTTCATTTCCTCGCCATTTGCACAAATCCCGGCGCATTCGAGTCATTATCGTTTTTAGTGGGAAACTTTGATGAATCGAAAATAATAAAAAAAGTTTCGCTACTTTTGATCGCATTGGATGAGATCGCGAGAATTTATAAAAAATCTGAGTTTGGGAGTTTAACGATATTTGATTCTCGTGAATCAAATTACCGGTAACGTATCATCAGTGTTATTTGTTTCGATATACTGCTATATTGTTTATATCAACATTATTCGATAAATTACTTATGTACTCTTAGTACTTATTACATTCATTTACGTATATATACTAAGATGAACGATAACTATTATTTACAATTTTAAATGGTGCAAGTTTGATGAAAATTTTAAGAAGGATTCTAGTTTGAAAAAATCTAATCATTTCCATTAAATTCTCCGTCACGATTGTTCTTCTTGAATTATCATGTTATATTAAAAAAATTTGACGATTCTTAAAAAGACTGAGTAATCGCAAATGTAATCGAGAAAACTGTAAAATTTAATTGAGTAGCGATATTTCATTTTTTTTTACGTTAATGACAGTTTCGCAATTTATATTATTATTTACACGGCAGAAAATTATTATTGTATGTATTTATATTAAAAATGAACTACGTATCTTTAGTACTCAAGAAAAGATCACAATTGAATTAATTATCGTCGTTGATAATCTGAGTTAACGTTATGTCGAATACTAAATTTGGTCATCTGTCCACTGTTCGTCAATCCTGAAATTTCATTTTGCAAGATCAATGACGTTTGAAAATTTGCGTATTGAATATTTTTTGCACGACCCAGTTTGCCCGAATTTATGAATACTGAAATTTTGTTAATGAATCTTGACAGCGACTCGATGAACATTTCTCATATATCACAGAATTATATTCTCCTTCGAGAAAAACTTGTTAATGTTATTTTAATGATAATACGACGAACAATAAAATTTAATTATTACTCAGAATTGGATACGAGTAATCGTATTATTTTTAAATTATTTTTCATCTTCTCTTTTATTTTTTATTGATTTTTGTTTGTTTTCTCTGAAATTGTCACAAAAGTTCTACTTCAATGAGAAATTTCAATATAAATTATATTCGCGTTAAAATCAAGCATTAACAATACAATTTTTATGATTGATAAATAATTTTTATATTATATAATAATTTATAAAAATTCTCTTAACACTTTTATATTATGACATAATTTCTCTTTAAATATTTAATCAAACAAATTAAACACACATAAATCAATCTGTATGCATAATTAACGCTTTATAGAATAAATTTTAAACAGTAAATTGATTTGAAACGAGCAAATCTTGTGGATAGCCGTACCGACGGTATTACATTGTATGTATAATATAAACGTGGTTTCTCCTATGAAAATGTATTGATAAATATCAAATTATCTATACGAAAGCCTACTTACAAAAGACAAACGTTGGTTTGGGAATGATACAACGTTTTGCAAAAAGGGAAAACTTCTATAGGTTTCCTTGTTATTCGCAAATCGTTTCATTCGCATCAACAGACGATTGGCTATTGTAAAAAAAAATCAGCTCATGCAATATCATCGAGTATACAAGTGATTGCGTATTATTTGATGTATATAACGATAACTTAAAAATAATAAAAAAATAATAACATACATCAGCGATATTCGAAAACTCGAGGAAAAATTAACGTACGCCCGCGTTGTTCTTTTAACTTTACAATTTGAATTATCGCGTAATGTATCAATCAACGTTTCTTTTAATTCAGTTAGCGGGTCGTTACTTGGCAAATGGCGAAATTATACAGAGAAATATCGAAACGCTCGCCTAATCGATTCGGACCGAACAAAAAACACGCCTTTGCCCTTCTCTAAGAGACGTCCTTCTCACTTAATTCGCTTGAATTCGCTATATAATCGATATTAATTACGACATTGTACAAACGTCACTATGCATCTTCATGTAATTATTAACGTTAATATTAATATAATAATGTTTATAATCATTAATATTAATATTATTCATTTTTGGTTGTTATTTTGGTTGTAGTTACATTACCTAAGTCGGGATTCATGTCACGTCTTTAAGGGTATTTACATTTTTATTTTTCGTACTAAGGATAGATATGCGCACACGCGAATCTTCGTGAACATCATTTCAGCACACATCATACGAATTGGCAGTATGTCGTTCAATTAATCAAAATCGAATGCTCACGACGACCAGTGCTTCACCTGTTTTATTCATTTCGATCATGTTTCTAGTTTCTTTCGTTTTTCGATTTCGAATCAAGTTTAATGAATCGATGTCTCTACCGTTTGTGTAGCTAGTTTCAAATTGGTTATTTATCCGTGTCTCTTTCACCTATTCGACGGTACACTTAGCAATACAGTGATATAACGGTATCAGCAACGGTGATATAATCGATGGAATACGTTAATGATAATCTTAAATAGCGTTAGTAATAGTAATAGCAGTAGTAATAGTATGTAATAAAAGTAGTAGTTGGTATTAGTAGGAGCGGTAACAGTTACGGTAGCAGTAATAGTAGTAGTGGTAGTAGTAATAGTTACCAATAGTAAGAGAGTAATTATAGTATAACAGCATCAGCGAAAGGGTCGATAGTTTTAAATCAGTAGATCTTATTGGTGAAGCGATAATAATAATTGTTCGTTTTTTATGTGCAGCAGTAACAGTGGTAGCAGTAAACAAAGATTATCACTCGATATTATAAACGTTGAAACTTTTGTTACGCGCGAATACCTCCTCTCTTTCTTTCGTTAAATCTAATGTATCTTTTAACGGCGATGCACCTCGCACACGGCATTTACACTCGTTCATTCACTTAATTAAATTGTGTTTTAGTTCGTTTCTTGTTTTATACGCGTGTAACGATTCGATAAATGTTCATTTCTACTATCGGATACATCACGTAATTACCCGGTACAAATAAATCCGGTCGTGTGGTCCACTTTTTAATTTGCTTTTCGTTACTCCGATTGGCACGAATTGGCGCAAAACATTATCCGCTTCTCTCGGATAAATAAGTTTATTACGATAAACCAAATACACCTAAGATTTAGTACTAACAATTCAAAATATTGCTTTCTCTTTTACATTTGTTTTTCGCGAAGAGGATAGTCTTACCTACATTTTCATGGTTGATATAAGAGAAAATTCAAAATGATAATACAAAATGAAATAATCGGCTGTAGGTGCTGAGAATTCTAAAAAAATAATCAATTCGTAAAAATGATCACCGGAGTTAAGAAATAAAATTCATTTCCTACCGATGTATTCGTTTTCGATTAAAACAGAATGCGATTGGAATGGTAAAATGTAGAATTGTGAATTCTTAAGCCTCGTATTCTTTTATTTATTAGCTATTTCATTTCGAATCATCATATTTATCGAATGTTACAAAGAAACAACGAAACGAATGAATATTGTTATTTCTTCGTATTAAACGGAGCGAGTCTTAGGAATGTTCATTCATTTAAACTAAATATTCGATTATTAGCTAATCATATCGGATATATTATGAATTCTCACTATCAAACGAGCCTGCGTAAAAGCTCAATGTATAATCGCTTAATCTCATTATTTTTTACTATTTAAAAAAATTGAATCGCAATTTATATTCAGACGCATCGACTCGACTAGAGCTCTTAAGATACTTTTGTCTCTGTTATCGTTATTTTCTTCTTTTTTTTTGTTTATTGATTGAAATTTTCTCTCTTTTTTTTACGAAAATTGGAATGTTCTGTATGGAGACGAATCGTGAAGTCGCCGATTGCGCTTTTTATAAAAAAAAAAAAATCGATCAATCGAGCGCTCTATTTTATATATTATTAATGGATTCATATATATCTTAGAATTACATCAAAATTTATCTAGAGCTGCTTTCAAATTCTGTGGTAGAGCAAAAAATTTGAAAAAAATGGGAGGGAATATACATCGCGGGAAGCATCGATAACGCGCTTTACGATCAAACGATCTACCACCACCACCATCACCACCGATTGTCAAGGTCATCATCGTCGTTGGGCCGAATATTCACGTCGCTGTCAACTGATTTCACAAAATAGTCATCGCCGTCAATTCAGTCTCGTCTCATACTCTCTTTTGGCATTCATTTGTTTTTATTTAGCTTGTTTCACAAGTTCATTTGGTTTGCTCTGTTTTGTGAAGGGTATTACAGTCTTATCACAAAAAAAAAAAACACCAAACGCAGCGTGACGCATCCGTATCACTTAGTGTCTGAGTTGTTTCTGGGGCACATAGGGATCCAATGTGAGAGAACCGAAACACGAGAAAAGAAAGAAACACGAAAAAAATTGGCTCGTGTATGTACGCATATATCTTGATATATACGCTACGCACAGATATATATATATATATATACTATATATGTATATGTATACATATATATTAATATAGTTTACATACGCGTAAATGGATCACTCGCGCGTGCTACGGGGGAATCGAAACGGCACCATGCGAGCGTGAGTTCGTTATCGAGGGCGGCCGAGCGTCGGTCGGACGGCCAATAGTGGATCGTTGGCGTATCGTCGATGACGACGACGCGTCCCCTGCGCGCGGCGCGTTTCACGTCCTCGCTTAAATAATCGTCGCGTGTACGCATCGCGCTCGGACGCTGACGCCGTCATCGTTCGCTCGTCCAGCTCGGTGTCCAGCTCGGTGTCCAGCTCGGCGTCCACCTCGGACGTTCGGCGTAGTAGGATATCGACGAGGAGGGTAGACGACGCGGCCAGTCGCCGCTCGTGTACGATCGATCGGTCAGTCGTAGCCTCGAGGATCCGGGCTCGTAGAGAGCGCTGACCCCGCTCGCGCTCACGCACCTTCTCTGTCCGCGCGGCATCGTCGTCGAGCTCGTACTCGTCGGTAGAACTCGCCTCTCCCATTCCATCTCGAGCTCGCTCATTCTCGCGTCTATCTCGCGATCGGTCAACTCGTCATCGTCGTCCAGCACGAGCTCGAGCTCCTCGAGTTCGTCGTTGTCGTAATCATCCTCCTCCTCGTCTACCTCCTCCGCCTCGTCTACTTCGTCCACCTCGTCCTCAAACTCGTCCTCCTCGTCCCTAACGTCGTAGAGACTGAAGATACGCTCGCGCGACGCCTCACGCGCAGACCCGCAAACTCCTGGGGCCGTCCACGTTGCCGGACCACCGTCCAGGTTCCCACTTTGGCTAGCACCAATCGTCCTCGTCGCTGTCCGAATGCCTCGACCTGCTCGCCCATCGACAATACCATTACCATTGGCCCCGATTCTATGGTAGTAGGTATGTCTGCACGGAGAAGAAAATAAAAGCGGGAAATTCGCATGTGTTATATTCACTTGGCACGGTACGATCGATTTAAAGAACTCGTCAAGTCCCCTTTCCTCCGCTCTCTGTTGAGAATTGAGATGATTATGATTTCATGATCACGACGAATACACTTATACAAACAACAATGACAATGGCAATGACAATGACACAGTGAATGCGAATGAGTGATTAAAGGGCATTAACGAGCTTTTCAATTCGACGACATCGGTATTGTCATTGGCTTATGCCCAATTATCGTTCAGTATGTACATTTCCAGTTCGATGCATTACTAGAAAAAAAAGTTATAAAATAAAATCGGGGTTCTTATATAAATCCGAATCGTGTATTACTCTCTACTTATATTGATGCTGGAGCATGTAAATTTCCCATTTTATTCTTACCCGTCAAACAATACAAATAATCACTGACGCATGCATTACGAATTTTGAATATAAACGACAACAACGAAAATTCACTCAACGAACTTACCAAATCGTAATTGACAAGAACATAATATAAAAACGAAGGATGACCATGATAAAACATCGATCGTAAATCAAGGAATGAGAAATATCTCGCATTCGCTCTAACAATTTATCGAAAATTGGGGATAAAAATGCTGCTAACGAACCCTGTGTGACTCTAGTCGATATCTAGGTGCTTTTCTTATACTCTCATCTAAACTCTCATGCTTGTGTGTCTTATCCCGATTGAAAATACTAGACGAACCTGGGCGTCCTCTGTTTGGGTTGGGGCTGCGGTTTGTAGCCGTTTGGCACGGGGCTCGGTAAGAGTCTACCGCCGCCGCGGCCCATCGCCACCGCCTGCTCGAAGCTGAGCGGACAGTGGGCTGGCTGTGAAGCGGGTAATGGGACCGCGTGCATACCAGACTGCTCAGGTATCGGTACCGGAACGGGAACGTGAACGGGCAGAGGCACGGGCATGGACGATGGGGCCGGCTGCGTGGGACCGGGCCCGTGATGCGGGATGCGCGTGGGCGATGCATTCAGCTTCGGAAAGTTTATATTCGCGGGTTTCAGCTGCAGCGTCGATGGCTTGTTCGGCGTCGGCGGTAATCGGCGACCTGTCGACAAATTTTTCTTTAGCGAATCTTTCGGTGTTAACTCTTTTGCAAATTTTCGTTTACCTTGGCCACGACGCGCAACCAGAACGGGATAACTGTGTTGATGGGGATGGTGATGACGACGATGATGAGAATGGCCGGGGTGTCGGCCACCGATCGGACTCGGACTTCTCGAACGCTGTTCGAGGCTTGTCGTCCCGTAATGACGGTTCCTGTCTATTCGATGCGCAGGGCTTGGCGATCTCGCCGGGCTCGTTGACGCGCTCCACGGACCTATCGACACGTTATCGATTAGAATGTACACAAATCGGGATTTACGCAAGACGAGCGATTGTAGCTGCGATCATTGCCTGCGTACTCCCCTCAGGCAAAATTTATGGAAAACAATACGAATTTGATTTTTTTCCAATGTGTATGTAGAGTTTCTAAGAACGTATTGCAAAACAATGTTATTTGCTATCTAATTTCTAAATAGAATCTAAAACGTATATGAAATTCTAAACTATATTGGTGCAGACGAGCTAGTGAGGCGCGGAGCGCAGTTCGAGCATGCACGCATATAATTCAAACTAATCGTTAGGAGATTCAAAAAATCCACCGATATTGATGCCTAGGCGCGGACAATGAAATTTGATTGTCATATTCGATGTTTGATTTTAAAAATTACATCTCGCGAATGGGACGACTTATATTCTACATATCTATATTATAAAATAAGGTATTTTTAAGTAAATGTGCACTTTATTGCATGAAAACACCGTTTGTGCAATTATCAATTAATCAATTATTATCAATTTCTTTCATAGCATGCACACGATCTGAAAATACTATAAAATTATAACGAAACGAGCATCGTATGAGTATCAAAATAGATTGCATAGCAAGTTTTCTTATATTGTTTTCTAACAATTCTCCGTAATGGCAAATTCCGATATAGAATCTATTTTAGATACAACGATGTTTGTTGCTTATTAAATGGATTATAAGTATACGGTGACTACAAGTGAAAGTGAAATTACGTAGTCTTTACATGTAGAAAGGTATGGTAAAAATAATCTAACATGGAGAGTCATCGTATTGGCTAATTTTTCTGAAAGCTCGATTAACAAAGTGCAGGAGTAAAGTAAATATGCATGTATACATTTAAAAGTTTGAAAATAAATTCTTAGAAAAAGTGAGTAAATTGCTTTGAAGATATAACTAAATGAATTGGCGAAAGAAATTACCATCGTCGTAATAGTCGCAGTGGTCGTAATAGTCTGTGTAGGCGCAAAACAGAAGAAAACGGAGAAACGTATTACATCGAGTTACATCAAACTTTGACACGCAAGAGCGATCGTCCGTAGTCGGCGCGCGATCGTAAATGAGACGAATATAGTTCGATACGATATAAGAATGAAAGTAGAAAAGAAAAAATGACAGTGTCTCATATACGAATGACGTTGCCCGACGATCATTCTTTGCTCAAGAGTACGAAGAGAATGACAAAGAATTAACGCACCTCGTATTCTATGCCTATGATTGTATTGTGACGAGTGCGGATGATGCGTGTGTCTTTGGATTTCGACGACGTTGCTAACTGTGTCGCTGAAACCTGGTCCTTCGTGATAGCCCTGGGGACCGTGATGGTCGTACCTGTATCGCCTACTAGGTGAGGGCGATCTGGGCATCACAGGCGAGTGTCTTCTAAAACTTAATAAACTTACACTGAGTTAATCGACAAGGAAGATTAACCCCGAAGATATTTTTCGTTTTCTGCGAGTTCTACTATTTCGATAATACACAAGTTCGATCGGAGATGCAAGAAACGATTTTCATAAAATTCTCGTACCTGGAAGTAGGGGAACGCGATCTATGTATAGGGGGGTGAAGCCTCTCGGTAGCGTGTGTCAAACTCTCGAAACTTCCGGCGCGTGAGTCACCGACAACAACATCGTGCAAGTCCATCTAAATCGAAAAGAAGAAAGAGATGAGATTCTTTGTAATTTTTCGTATGTCCATGATCAAAATCGAAGAGAGAAATGGAATTTGGATGAGAGGAATTTAAATGTGCATTCGAAGGGTGAGCAGGAATAGTCACGAAGTGTCGTCATCGTGCTATCTTATTTTCTCGTTTCTCTTCTTAGTTTTCTTACAATATTTATCCCACTTGCTAATCGCGTGAGTAATTAAACCATTTATAGCGCGCACACCTTTTGCCTCCCGTTATTGTAAGTTGTTAGCGCTTTGAACCGATAGTGCAGCCATATCGAATAATTATAGCAGAATAATTTGGCAAATTCATTCGATCTCATTACACATTAAAAACAATTCATACAAATGCCTAAAATATGGAAGCTCAATTCGGTTCGAATTTCACTACAGATTCAGATTTCGAGATAGACAGGATATCATAAAATTCATTGAGCAGACGTGTAGTATCGCTATTTGACGAACGCACAGCCTGTTTACTATTATCTGATACTTAGAAAAAAACTCCTATTGAAGCAGTATTGACGTGTGTGTATTTTATTTCGTCAAATAAGTGTCTTTGAGGCATGCAGTAAAAAATTGATTCTCTTCATGCACATGCGTATTAAAAGATTTCACTGTTCGAAATTCATATCTATAATAATTAGTCGTTTTCCAGATAGACTAGTTACTCGGAAAACTCACTTACCAGTTAATAACGAATAACTACTAAACGACAAATCGGTTAATCAATAGGATCGACAATATTTCAGTATTGAGAGCTAACGTACTACAATTTTCGATCAAGAAAATCATATTTTTGTCGTAAAATTAAATGATTAGAATAAAAAGTAACAGAAATATTTAAACTACTTTTCTTTATAAGGTACAATCGGACCCATTTTAAACCTGATCTTCATATTTTCCAAAATAAAAAATTATAATCCTCAATCAATTTATAAAAAATCTATTTTTTTAACAGATGTTGTAATCTAAATCGACAATAAATACAAAGGACAGTGCTAAGAGATTGCTAACCAGATTTGACACATCACTGTAATATTAAATACCCATTTTTTCAATGTTTTCTCACTAAACGTAATTTCTAAAGAAATTAGATTATCTTTATAAATTCTATAAAGGGAGTCGTAACGAATTTTTATTGTTTCATTAAAAAAAAAAAAGTAAATCGATAACGTAGAAAATTTAAATAATTTTCTATTATACTACTCACATAGACAAAATCTATATTTTAAATTACGATAAGAATATAATAATATGTAAATAATTCTTTTATAACTAATAAATAATAATGAATTTCCCTTTTCTAACAACATTAATTTTGAATGTTGATCTATTTTCACTATAGTCTACCGCGCGAAATAACTAAGATACACACGTCTCGATATTTTGCCAACCCTTAACTGCTCACTTGTTTGTTAAAATACAACGATTATTCAACCTATTCTTTCGTTATAAATTCTCGTTTGATTCGGGGCCACCATCCAATCAAGGGAACATGAGGAAATTGGACTGTGACGTATGGAGTGTTGTTTAGTGATAAAAAAAACAGCATTGTTCTTAAAAAAAATGAATCTTCATAAAAATTAAAAACTAGAAATTGTACGTATCGGTTTGGTATAATATAAATGTTGACATATAAGCGTCGTTGTTACTGTGTTGTTCGATAAATGAAAACACAACAAAAAATTGTTAAAAAGAAGCAACTATTGCTGCTGAATTGTTGCGAAAGCTGTTTTTGAAATACCACAAACAATATGATTGCGTGAATTGATAAAAAAAATCTATATATTTTACTGTTGACGAAGACGATGAATTCGTGAACGTGTCAGTGTTGGTGAGAGTGGGACATGGTGTATTAAGTGGGAATTTAAAAGAGACTCTGTGATCCTGCTTGTGGGGCACCTCAACGAGCAACGGCTCTAGATCGGGGGCACGATCCTCGTCATTAACTACGAGTACAACCCCAGACCCACCCCCTCCCTGGCTACTCTCTCCACTGCTGCATAGTCTATCGTATTGGTGAGACATCTTCCAGTTCACCTTTTTATTCCTAAAAATAGAAGAGGAAAGGAATGAGTCACGAATAGCGAATAAACGTCGAGGCTAACCGAGATAATGAATTAATGGGGCACCTGATGCTACGCTGGCGTCGAGTCTCGGCGGCGTGAAGGATATTGAGAGCACCGTCATCGTCCTCCCTGAAGTCCTTGTGCCGCGCGTGCTCTTTATGGTCCAAGGCTTGAAGAGAACGTTCCACTGGTTCAAGGCTGTTAGCCCTACTTCCGGCCCCATGGCTATTCCCGGTGTGATTAGCCGCGGTCGCGTCCAACAGGCAGGTGAAGAAGGACGATTGCTGTATTCGAATGTGCGAAACCACACCGACGATCAGAGCAGGTGACAGTTTGCTCGACGGTAGTATTAGACGATTCTGCGTCTCTGTGACGTCACGCGCTGTCCAGTCGGGTAATTACGTGCGGCGTCACGTACGCTCGAGGAAAGGTTCACTCGATACGATATTACTACATTACGATATTACGGTAGACGAATAGAGACGGATAAGGCTGCGAGATACATTGCAATCTTCAAATTCGTAACGAAGGTGCCATTGTCAATACAGCAACATAGTTATTTGTATATGTATATATATACATATATATATATATATATATATATATATTTAAAAAAAAGAGAGAATAAGATAAAGAGATAACCAATCATGCGAAATAGTAAAAAAGTCAATATCGTGAATCAAATACATCGAATGTGTGAAAGCCATATTACACGTTTAAATATTTTACAGAGTTGTGCAATTAAAAGATAAAATTGAGTAGTTATGAATTATTTGAAAATTCTTCATATGAAAAAGTTTTTTCGTTCAATATCGAGTAAATCTTCTCCTGAATGTAACGTATAGACGCACTAGGGATCTTCCACCGAATACAACGTAGTCGTATTATAAGGTTCTATAACTATTTGAGATTTCGATTGCAAAGAAAACATACACGATCTACCTGGTAGGATAGGACTACGTTGCAATCATTATGAAGCTCCCTGAGTTCGTATGAATATATAGGCTCTTCAGATTATTCACTTTGCAATTAAAACTGTTGAAAAATTTACATTTATACGTTAAAATGATCGTTTCTCTCTTTATTTTAACTGACTGAACAACCGAGAAAGCCTATACATTCCTGTAAATCGTCCGTGTGTCTTGGGGGCTGCAATTGCGTTATAGGAACGTTATTTCAATTCTGCTATTACGCAAGCAAAATACACATCAGCATAACTAGTAAATTTCACACAATAAATGTAATACATCACACTGTAATTAGATATGTATACGAGTGTTACTGATGTATGTAATAAAAAAATTCTGATCAAATAAACATGCACAAACGAGCAAAGTTGATTTATACTCTATAATCAAGGGTTCATACGTGTTGTGTAAATGCAAGACAATTGTGGATAAGATCTGAATTCAGGAAATATCGTTTAGACAAAAATATATAAAAATATGCAAGTTCATAACATATTACATGTACTCGTACTGGCATGTTTTTATGATTTTCAAGAGCTACTAAATAACCCGTGATACACACATTAGTTGGAATACTGTGTGAGGATAGTTTTATAGTACTATTGAGATCATGCCTAATGCAGCTTCAACGCATCACAGTGCGAGCATAAATTGGATAATGAGTTCCTATTTCTATCGTATAAAATACCGTGTTATTCAATATTTTTAAACATATACACGAATAATACTATCATTATGCAAAAATGGAAGTTTGTGATAAAAACCAAACTCAAACAATTTTATTGTTTATAATTGTTCGAGCTGTCATATCATTAACATTCCAAACAAATAGTAGATGTGATTGTGTGTTTTTTTTTGTTTGGGGCGTAAATTAACATCTACTTTCATACTAGGCTAGTCACGCTCTATCCTAAACTGATAAAATATTGGTATCATTTTCAAACTAGATTTTAACACTGGCTAACGTAGTTGCACTAACAACAAGGCGACAAAGAGGGTTTCATCGTTTTGTACCTGTGTTTATGCGTATATTAGTGAGTGTACATGTGTTAGTCCATGTGTGAGTCTGTATAAGTGCAAGGTTAAGAAAAACAAATGCAAGATAGATATAAAGATTTGAGGCAAAAGGCGGATTCGATTTCTATGTGTATATACTGTTAATTACAAAAGATTTAGACGGATCGAGAATTGCCTCTAAATTTACCAGTTATGGCTTACAATCATTACTTACACAGGACTACACCTCACTCTCGAAGTAAGAAATTGATGCACATGATACCCACGTGACATCAGCTAAATGACTAATAGGGCTGGGATAATACAGCGATCGCATAAATCACTCTTATGTCCGAATTATTAGGTTATTAATAATTACGTTATTCGAACAAACCTAGTGCTCAAATGTCGCTTAGTGATTTATACGATCATATTTGGTCTATAACGGGATTTTTCCTATAGCTAATTATATTCTTATGTAATTAGAAGAATAATCGTGCTTTTAATAAGGAATAGTTTGTGGCGTTCAGAAAATATAAAATTTAAATTTAACTATTCGGTATTTTTGATAAGTCCTCTAAAGGTACCTATTTATCTAAAATCAATCATAAAATACTAACTATAATTAATGAAACTAGTGCCGTGAAATTAAACAGTTAGCTATGTGCTGCGTGACTGTTTGTGAAAGTGTCGATCGTGTATAAACAGTAATTCAACATTAAATAACACGAACGGAACTTCTGTTTGAGTATTTTTTCATAAAAAAATTTAAAAACAATTAGACTTTTGAAAGAAAATTTTGATCAATCGTTCTATTTGACACGTTGGAATTAAGATTTAATTTATTTAAACGATAAGTGGTTACGTTACTTTTAGAATATCAATAGAATAAAGTGACGGAATCACGAAGGAAAACAAGAATGACGTAATAAAAAATCATACACGAAGATGAACAAAATATTACGAGTACTACGTATACGTAGAGATAAATCTTTTTAAAGAATATAGTATAAATACATTATGGAAGAATAAAATTTGTACAAATAAACATGGGTAAATCGCGAATACTGCAAAAGATGTACGTAAATGAACTTCAAGTGTATTTTTAGCTAATTGAAATGAAAAAAACAAGTATGATATTCTTTTGCAGCGAGCTTATGTACAAAACAAAGAGAAACTAATGGATGTTAGCGAGAGACAAACAATAACAAAGGAATTTATATATAATAGTGTTAATAATATGATAAATAGAATAAGAAAAAAGTAAGTACTACCGCCTGGGCTGCAGGACTTTGCCCAGCATTATCGTTATCAATAAGATCGTTATCGTTCTGGAAATAAAGAAAAGAGACACAGAAGAGTGATTGAGAGTTATGTGAGATTCATTTTGTCTGAAAAAATAGTATGTAAAAAAATCTAATAAATTCACATATTACAACTTAATTTTCGTATCAACTGACTAAATTCAATCATACCTGACTATCGATCTAAAATCGTATGTATGTAACTTAACGTTTAAAATATTTCTTTAATAAATCTATAAGAATATAAAAATAAAAAAATAATGTATATATGTAGAATTGCCTATTTTTGTCAGTTTTTTATTTAACCTATTTTACCTACTCTATACGTTGTTCCTTCTAATGTTCTAAGATATACACGATCACTCGATACTAATACAGATCACGGATATTACTCAATCTGTCTAGAGAATTAAATTCACCTAATATCACCGAGTCGGTCCAACCATTATCATTTTATAAGGGTACTAACTTCCATGATCTTATCTTTTTAATTTGTGAAAACCCATAAGAAAAAAATAAATGATGGTTCGACTCGCAGATACCTATTCTACCTTAATTAAACAACTTGAGAAAAATGTCAAATTTCTATCAATTAGACATATATCACAGTATATTATCATAGTATTAATAAAGAAATATCGATTCGACTAATTCATGTTCGAACGGACTATGGGAAATTGCCGAACATGACATATAGATATATTTCAACATCCGACGCACGAAATACTTCGTCCCAGAAAATATGATATATTTTTTCACGTGTATTTCATACACGTTTGTAATCGAACTCATTTAATGCAGTATGAAAATTGACAATCAATTATGAAAAATTATTCACGAAACAATGAATACATAAACGTTTATCATCATATATTCAGCGGGAACATACACGGTATGCATTCGAATCAACCGAACATTGCTTATCGATAGCACACCGAAAAAATCATTTCTCAGTATGACAACTGACAACGACAATCACGGTTATAAAATTCTAATTTTTCTATACTTTTACGATACAAAAATGAAAAAATTTTAGACACTACCTTGTTGTTAGCTGTCATCAGAAATAACTAATTAATTACTACGAATATATCGACTAATGTACTAGACGATATTGAATTTTTATATTGGCATAGACGGTTCCGTACGTACAAACCGACTTTGCCATGCAAGGACTTCTACCACGAAGAAGCCAACGACAAACATCCATTCGAATTAAATTCTCAATTGCGACGTTTAATCGATTTCGATTTTCTTTATCGTTCGTAAACACATTCTTAATGAAATTGTCAACTATATCGATATATTTTACGAAAATAATTCATTGTTCGATTGGACTAAGGTCGCATCTAAGAGAAAACAAAATCGAAATCGAAGAATACAACAATGGGGTAATAGGTCGCTTTGACGCAACACGTGTTGCGTCAATTACAGTATGTTATGACGATTCTGATCTTTTGCACGTCTTAAAATGAAAATTATTGAAAACTAACCTGCTCGGTCGACTTTATCTGACCAAACCTCGTCGTTCTCCAGCTTTCGAGTAACAAGAGACAGGCGTATATCTTACCCACGGTGAGCTTATCTCTACCTAATTCTAAAAAGGCAAAAATGATTGAGAATCAGTCAGTGAAATTATTTCCCAAACAACACGACCCTGTGAAATAACTTACCCTCATTTCTAGGTATTAAAAGATCCAACATCTTTTTAGCTTGTAAGGGCCAGATACTCTTAATAGTATCTCTGAGCTCCTCGTTAGCTTGATTCATCTCTTCAGCTAAAAATAGCATGAAATGTATGAAATATTTAGAAATTTATTGAACAAATATGCAAAAATACATATAAAGGAGGATCGAACTTACCGCATCTCATCTTTATGCTAAGATTCTCACGTATAAGAGCGAAGAGAGTTGTCGTGAAATTGACTCTTCCATCAACGTCAACGGGCATGTTCATCCTTATAAGTTTTTTATACGCTAGTCTATTTGGACACTTGTTGCCGAAGCCCAATGGTGGATCCATATTTTTCAGCATATCGTACATCTCGGTGTAGTGTATCTTGCCAGTGGCATTTGGATCGTATTCCGCCCATATTCTAACGAACTCGTCGAGATGATGGGCGCCCAATATCGACGAGTCACGTGTTAGATAGTCAAAATTGTCCATGATGACGGCAACGAAGAGATTGAGCATGAGAAAGGAGCAGAAGAAGATGAACGATACGAAGTAGGCGTAGGCAATGTTCGAGCCACACCCGCCCGATTCTTCCTTCTCGGCGCGAACGTCGCACTTACGACCCTCTAT
Organism: Goniozus legneri; assembly: GCA_003055095.1. Taxonomy (NCBI): domain Eukaryota; kingdom Metazoa; phylum Arthropoda; class Insecta; order Hymenoptera; family Bethylidae; genus Goniozus; species Goniozus legneri. Next base: position 61,074 of record NCVS01000913.1, read on the forward strand.
GCACGACAGCATGATGTTTGGCCATGCCTCACCGGTCGCGCACCTATATTCAATTCGAACAATCGTAAACTCCATTTTTCTCTTGGCAAAATTCCATTGACGCCCAAAATAATGTAGACTTGTTTTGAGCGTCGTTGGAATACTATCGCTAAATTCACCCCTCTTTTATAACGTTATACAGATAAGCAAATTTTCTACTACAAGCCCACTTTTCACTGAGTCAAAACGATAATCGAAGACATGCAGAGTGATACCGCTGACTCAGGAGCGAATTTTCAAACACGAGGGTACACAGAAGATGCTGCTAAAATTAATAAGACGCAGAGCATTAAAAATTATACTGGCAAATAAGAAAGCGGAATTTTATCTTTCATCAAATTATAACTTTGACATATTATTTGCAAATACCTCATACATGCATTACTTTACCAACTTAAATTAACAGTTTGAATTAATTTTTTATCAGGTTATATTTACGATATTCACCCTCATGCATTCTGAACGAATATTTAACCACAATAAAAGCGATAAGCTAACACTAGTCAATTTCCATCGCAACCAACTCTTTTCAATTCTCTGCTTGCCGCTGGTGCTTGTGCGTGAACGCGTCCTTTATTCTTGCATTGAAGAATACATCGATCCTATACATATATGTATCCGCGTGTAAATAACTCCGACAACGTGAACAGTACAAAAGAATACAGAGAGAAATAAAAATAAATACTCCTGTGACGAAAAAAGAAAAAAATAATATTCGCGACACTCTTCGTTTATAAGCACAATTTGCAATTGATTAGATCGCGCGTGATATAAAGTGCGTGATATACGAAAAGGTACGGCTCGCGACATTGGTACTTACCGGAAAAGTAGCATCAGACCTTGAATGAAGCTTTGGAAATTGTTGTGCTTGGTAATAGCTGTCTCGGCGTCCAGTGCGATGTTACCGAATACCTGAGACGCAAAAAAAGCAAAGGGCCACGGCCAAAGGGCGAGGACGGCATTAGCATACAGGATTTTCAATGAACGTCCTTAAACTCAGTTCTTTTATATTCGATAAAATTTAACACGCCCGACAAGATAAATACACGATCGAGTAAAATAAGAATCGAATATCGGAATATTCACGTCTTTTCGCACCTTAGACAATTGTGAAATAATTTTTTTCTATATATATATATATAATTATCAATCTGTCAAAACTATATGTATATAATAACTAAAAAATTTTTAAGTATCTACCCAAATATAATTCAACGCTCTTAGTACTTGTTTATTTCTACTTTTTTAAACACTGATCGAGTGTCTCAAAACGCGAGTTCAGTGTTTTAGTGTTACAGTGATGCAGAGTCTTACGATCGTGTTTACCATCCATGACTGATAACGATACACATTGAATAGTATAAATTGCTACGATATAAATCGTTACGCCTCCACCTCTAAAATCATATTTCTATAACCTTTTCTACTTTTCGTAACAGTGTTCTCGAGATAATGTCCGACTAAAGTTAGAACATCTTTATGAAAATTGATATTTTTAATTTAATCCTAATTCATAAATAACTCAAATATCTTGAGCACACCGTTCTATCACGTAAGGTATATGGAAATCTAATGCAAGCATTTCTATGGAATATTTCTATTGGGGTAACTAACTGCAGGTTAATAAACAACAAATTGACATGTCGAGCAGCTTACTTTCTTTAACCTCATGGCTCATGCTAGCAGCTTAATCGTTGTATATAAAACGGAATCGTAGCCAATTTCTCAAACGAAAATAAGTACTCATTTTGCAAAAATATTTCAAGTCGTTAAAAATCGAATGACTTAATGAGTGGTAAATGAGAAAGCGATGATAAATTAACGTCAGAGAAATAAAACTTCCACGTGTGAAACGAATTTTGAAATTGGCCTGGAACCGTTTGATAAAAAACTTCCCATTCCCCATTGCGATTGATAACCTGCGGTAATTAGCTGCTCGACTCACCGAAAAAGTAACATAAGACCAGCGAAGAAGGACTGAAAGTTGTTGTGATCATTGATGTCTGTTCCTGGATCGCTCGATATATTTCCAAAGACCTGATAATGGAACAATCGGGTCACTGAATAGCCGTTAAGAAAATTGAAATCCACAATTTTTACACTTTTATACTGTTTGCCAACTGACTACGACCTGTTTGCTGCTTAAAATGGCCCGATTCTCCGTAACATGTGCTGCACTAGATGATATTTTGTACTTCGCATTGTTTTTCAAAAAGTTCTTCTCTTTTCATATTTCTCACTTATCAAGGTATTATTTAAACTCGATAAATTACACTCAGATTGTGAATTATTTTTGACCGATAAACGATCGATAAAACGATCCATTTCCCTTAGACTAGATTAAAAATAAAATTCTGATATTCTTAAAAAGATTCGTACCTGCATTCCTATAATCGCGTAGATGAAAAACAGCATGGCAATTAGCAGACATACGTATGGAAGGGCCTAAAAGAAAGAATTTATAATTTTAAGATGCGTTGGAGAAAATAGTTTAGTGAAAATTGCACAAAATATAAAAATGGTTTACTTTGAAGGATTGCACGAAAGTCCATAATAAAATTCGTATCGTATATCCTTGTCTGAGCAGTTTAATCAGTCTGGCGGCTCGAAAGAGTCTGAGAAATCCGACGTTAATAAAGTTTTCCTGTAGAGAGCAGAGAAAATTGCACTTAATTTACTAGAATAGACCGATTCCTTATTGCCCAATGAACGATACTTCGCCCGTGTAGAGTTTATCAATGCAAAATTTGCCAGCGTACGTTTGGATTAACAAATGTCTATAACTTGGCAATGAAAATTTTTCATTGTTCAACGGTACACGAACGAAGCACATAAATAATTCACTAAGCTCAGTTACACAAGATTAACGAATTGAATGCTCGAATTATCGTGATCACTCGCAAATTGCACACAGCGTTCATAAGCACTTGATTGACGTTTCTATGTATATATACAAAACGGAGGAAGCGCATGTTAGCAGAAATTCAGCAACATTTAATTAACGATAGCTAAATTGCCTGAATATCTAACAATTCTTATCACACACAACTCACTATTTACAATACGAGGTTCTATGTTTATTATCGAATAATGAAAAGGGTTGTTTACGAAACAACTGATCGATAAATTTTGCTCAACTACATACACCTAACTCGTCTTCAATTATATAAATTGTGAACTACAAAAATTATTTACACTAACTTTAAAGTAACTACAAAACCGGATTATTATAGAAATAACTAACTGTAATATTGAAAATAATTACTGTGTCAAAAGTTAAACAAATATTTAGAGATAGTTTCTTCATTTAAAGTATCAAGTATAGAGGAATTCACATATATCAATTATCAACATGTGAACGCAACATAAATATAATATAACTTTTGTCAAGTTTCAGATGTATACGTTGTTCAAAGAAGACCTTAAAAAATTATAATACTAGTCATTGGAAACTTAACGACATCACTTTGATTATGGCGTGTAAATATTTTTCTACTTATTTTTCGATAGTATAAAATGGTCTTCTCTGATCATTTCATCACTACTGATGTTACTAAGAATAATGAAAACATTGATCTTAAAATTATTCATTACTTTACTTCACTTTTACTCATGAAATACACTTTAAAATTTATCACTAACACACAATCTCAGCTTGAGAATAAAATATTTCTATGTACTTATAGTATTCAGTTGATAAAATGTTTATCTATAAAAGTATTCTAATTTTATATGTACTTTCCTTCCTACAATAATAGAATTGAACCTTTAGCATAATTTCTTCAGGATTGTTCTTGTGTGAACTGTAGTGTAATGCTTGTATGTAAATCAGTGACTGATTGATTGTTGTGTCTATATGTGAAGTATTAGAATTTGTACATGTGATACGTTCAAACTACTGATGTTGAAACTGTTTTGTATTCAGATATTTGCAAACTAATAACAACAACTACTTCGTCATATCGACTTGTCTTATTTTTCATAAATATCCATTTAGTATTTTACAATTATATAACTTACTAAATAAATAAAAAGCTAAAAACGAGCTTCATTAAATAATATGTGATATAATTAATCATAAATTTTTCTCACGTATGCGATATAGCAATATCATATAGCATTATCATATATCATGTAGCTAATGAGATAAAACCCAATAGTTAATTATAAAGTATGATATGAAGAACAATGACAATATTCCATCTGGCATAAGCTACTGAAAACAAAGGCTTTCTTCACAAATTACTCTGCTAGCGTTTACATGAAATTTTAACAAATCGATTCTTTAATTGTGCTCAACATACACTAACGGTACGTACAGAGCACAATAAATATAAATATACCTTTTTCTCGCCCGTCGGATTGGCAGCTGACATGCGCTCCTATTACAAAAATATGACATGATGCAAAATTTTTTACTATTTTGCAATACTCAGTACAGACCTAAGCTTTATTCAACTTTCTCATAAAAAAGAGATAAATAACTGATTTCATAAAAACTAAATAATATCGCTTCAACTTTCATTCATATATGTTTTGAAAATTATTTTGATTAAAAAGAAGCATAATTTTCATGTTGTTCAGTATTTTTGAATGTTTGTGGAATAGTATTTTATAGTACAGTGTTTGCGGATGTGAAATGTGCTATATTTGGGTGAATGTAAGTGTTCATGTTCAATCCTTCTAATTAAAATGGATAAATATATATTTATATCTCAACATTTTGATTCGCACCTCTGAAATTTAAATTTCATTAGAATTCCACTCGTCGGAACAATTTGAATCAAGTGAATGCCCCTACTTTTGATTCTTATCGCTTCTTTATTTTTCGAAAAATCGATTTTCTATTTAAGATGAATAGACCGCAATTAATTATAAAAACTTTACATACCCCAAACTCTATCACCAACGCATCTACTATGCTGCCTATCACTGTGATGAAGTCAAACGTGTTCCACGCATCTTTGAAGAAATTCTATTCGTAAAAATAAAAAGAAGATTAATAATTATTCATTGTACGACCTCTAGCATTATTCCGAAAATCATAACTGTCACAATTTATGAATAGCAATTATTCTTACTTATTGGTAAAAACGTAATTTTATGATTTTTATTTTCGAATATACTGACCCTATAATCTTCGGAATAACATTTATGTTTGTGTTTTTGTGGTGGTGTTCCTAAAAATTAGTCAAAAGAAGCTACTAATAACACTTCGAAGAGAAGAAGAAGCAGGATTATTTCAATTTTGTGAAATGTGCATTTGGTTATACTGTGTTTGTATCTTCTATTTCATGCTCGTATAGACATATTTATGCGAGTAATATGTTAAGTATTTAAGATTTTATACTAATTGTGGATAGACCGTTATATCTAATTACACAAATAACAATTTATGTAGATTGCTTACATATTACAATCGGATAACCAAATTTATTTGTTCTTATGCATATATAAATGAAAAATTAATCATCACATGTTATTTTACTGCGATATTAAAAAATGGACAAATAAATTTGATTATCCTACAAACCTGCATAAAACTTTATTCTATAAAGTTTTTTAACGAAAATTCTATAATTTACTTTTATTAATAATGGTAACCTGGAAGATGAAATTGTGAAAACATGCTTATTGTAGCAAGCAAACTAAAGAAAGTACTTGAATATCATTTTATGTAATGAGAACACAAAAATGCAATAAAATGAATGAAATAAAAAGATAAAATAATTGTTAGTTTTCCCTTCTTCATTACTTTACGTTGAAGAATTTTTATGAATAAAATATTTGCTGAGTCAAAATTTAGTTCCAATTATCAATTTAAGGGTAAAATATTTATTAATACTGATCAATGTGAGTAAAAAAATAATAGTGACGACTGATAAAATTGCAGTAACCTTGATTATTGTAAAAAAAAAGTTGATTTTTTCACATATAAAACATGTATTTTATGAATTTAAATGTAACGAAAACACAAAAATTTTGGAATTAAGAAAATAGAAGGCTTTTTTTATACCTTGCATCCGAAGGCGACGAGTTTAAGGATGCACTCAATGAGGAAAAGGAGGGTGACGACCAAGTTCACGATGGTCAAGGTGTCCAATAGAATTAGCGGCGCCTCGTGATACTACAAAATACACCCAACACACAGACGTAACACAACCCAAAAATTCTCACTTCCTGCCCGATCTGGATTTTAATCTATTTCATTTGAATTACACCGTCTAAACATATTATGAGTTTAATGCAGAGAAGGTAAGAGTTTATCTTTCAAAAAAACATTCTGAAGATGACGTTTTTACTCAAGAATTCTGGCACTCAAAAATCTTTAACACAGATACTAATTTAAAATCATTTTCTACTTTGGTGTTTTCAATCTCCGTTCACATTGTCAATGGGATAAACTTCAAAACAAATGTTACACTTTCGATATTATCTAAAAATTACTCTGTAATGCATTTCAAAATGATATCAGAATGGATATCTAATAATCATATTACTTGGATCTATTTACGCAATAACATTTACGAAAGTCTAAGATGGTAAGTTACTTTTGTATTTCTAACTGCTTTTAAAATAAAAATCACAAAAAGAAGTAGATCGAGGATTATATCAAAAAATAAAAACTTTTGATAATTACTATAAGGCAAATCTAACCAATCTATAATATAAATTACTGGCGTGATGTGTACTTTTTATAAATTATTGTAATCAATATTTTAAATATCTGTGTTAAATCGTGTTTTTGTGTAATATTGAGGTAAAAATGTGTATATGACTTTATTCAATTTTGGTTCTAAATACTCATCAAAATATTTTAAAGTTCAGCTAGAAAATCCAAACTAGTAATCTCTTTTTTTACTAGCAAAACAATATTGAGCAAAGCGTGAATTTATTCTTTCTGTTTAAAAGAATAACGTAGAATAAATAAAAACTTTATTCAACTACTTTTTGTTTAATTGTAAGCTTACTAAAAAATCTTTCGCTTGAAATTCATCTAATACTGCATAATATCGACAATTTTTGTTCTACATTGTCGTTGACGTCATAATAGGATTGTTTACATACCATTACCGTGTTACAACACTACTTCATAATGCAACAATAGTGAGTAATTAAGAATTTCTCCATACCATAATTGATGTTAAAACTAATCATTACAATATCGATATCATGCTAGGATGAAATTGTGCAATACATGCTGTGATTACATACTGAAATACATTAATTCATACAAATGCAATAAACTATTGACATCTCATCGGAGTGTATAGACGGATTTATGTATAACCTTATGAGTAGTATAGTTTCGTACTTTGCACACTTTGAAGACGGTACGTTTAGCATTTATAATATTTTGTTATTTTGTGTGTTGAGTGTGTTCCATATGTAGTAACATTGATAATATTGTATATTGTCGGTAGAGTAAAAGCACTCACATAGAGACGCCCGGATTGACGTCACGATTGAAGGCCGGGGTGTTTTTAAAAAGCATAGCGAAATCATTGAAGTAAAAGATTTATTCTCTAAGAGAATCTATGAGAAAAAAACACACACTGCATAACGCAAAAATTTCTCTAATTTCAAATGATTTATACTATAATTTCAGTTGTATGCTTGCGCATCATTATGCAAAGCATAGCGTTAAGATTTTTTAAATTTAAACTACTAAAGAATGAAATGTTATAGTAATGTGATGTGTAGATTTGACATATATCAAAATGACAATCTATCCTGCGATTACACTTCTCTACTCTTCGAAAATATGCTCTAATTTTTCTAATAAGCGGTATTCATATACCAATATGCACGAAAAACGAATTGATTTTTTTTTCATGATATTCGCCAAAACGTTTACAATATGTAATTCGTTTTTCGTATCATCACCACCACAGATTATATCCCGACTGATTCACAAGCATAATAAATATCATTCGAGAAGTGTCTTTTCTATCGACTCGCCGCGATGAAATTCTTTGATGACTTATGTGAGGCTTACCCTTACGCCGTAAGCGGCTATCTTCATTATACACTCGATGGTGAACATTCCCGTGAAACACATGTTCATGTACTTCAGCGTGTTCTTGTAAACCTCGCTTTGCCGGTGGAACTGCAATGCATACACTGACAAACGCACCGCCAAAAACGGACAAACGCACGTACAACAAAAACGTATACATATATACGAGCGTAAACACGTACATACCACGTTATACGTATACACATTACTTACGTATACGTGCGGTTGTGCACTCTCGAGACGAGTGTGGTCATTCTAAATGCATCGTGTATCGAATTTTCATACTTTGCAGAATTTAATTACTTGTTTTACAATTCCAGTGTTAAATACCCCAGTGCGTGTGCTTATTTCCATTTAACCATAATTATATACATCGATTTAAAATTCTCAATAACTTATGTACAACATATAAAGCAGTAGTTAAAAAAAAACATCCACAATTATATCCCCACACATTTTACTCGAAAGTGCACATGCGCCAGTATGTACAGCTAATTTATATCTAAATTGATAAACCTTGGAAACAATATTTTTCAAAATATTTGTTAAAATCGTACTGTACATACATACGCCAATTGAGGAGTCATTCGATAAGAATTGAAAAATTAAGAAATGATGATATGTTTTGATTTTTTTTTCGCGCGCGTAGATTGTTAATGGGTTTGTAAATCGAGTAAAAGAATTATTACTAGGACAAATAATTAAAACGAAAAAAATTGTTAGCACACATTACCGATGACATTTGAACATTAAAAATTTGAATTTGTTTCCAATGTGCAAGAAAGAAGAATGTAACTGTACATGAAACTCTTGTATACATCAAAGAAACATATAAAATGATTTTTTTAATGAAGATCAATAAGTATCAGTTATCGTGAAATTTCTATCAATAAGACTGGATAACAAAACGAAAAATTGAATTAACATTTCAAATCACTTTTGCATAATTTACTTTCTTCTTTCTTTCATGCTATCTTGTGTATAAATTGCCCTGTGGAATGTTTTGATTAAAGGTAGACCTAAAATTGGGGAACCAACATGATAAAGTGGTTTTTCTAACAAATTCATGAGAAACACGTGAGGATGAGTTTGAATAATTTTGCACTTTACAAACTAATGTTGTAAAAATGAATTGAAAACATAGAGTAACAAACATAAATCAAATAAGAGTAAAGTAAAATAATTAACTAACGGGTTTTGGAATTGTGATCTTTATCGTAGTGAAAAAAGAAATGAAACCAAATTGACATAAGATGGACATTATTTTAGGTATTTAAGAATATACTAAACTCGTGCAAACTATTGTGCAAAGGTTTGGATAATTAGTGAGCGAAGAAAGTGATAGGTTTAAGTTGTGAACTCTATTAGTGTTGTGCTGTGTCAAACTTATGCTTTTGTTTTAACTGGTCGATGTTGCTTTTGATTTTATTAGCAGCCAACATGCTACACGGATATCTTGTCGTTTGAAAATATAACTGTTATGTAATTGAAAATAAAATCAGAGAAAGAGATAATAACATAATAGGAATAATTTTATACCTGCCATATAAGATATTTCGTAGCTTCAAATAATATTAGATTTTTAATGAAAATAATTTCATTTGAATCGGTTATCTCTTTCTCTATCTCTTGTAGATATATATAACAATGTTCTGGTGCAGGTGCGCATAAGTGGTTTTGTCTAGAATCATCACTCAGGCAATATGTTTGGCACAACAGTAAAACGAAAAGTTCAATTCAGCGAATGCATCTAAATATTAAATAATTCTCAAAGCACAAGATGCATGTAATTTTACTGTTTGAAGTATAAACGGTTCTTATAAACTTAGTCGTAAAAAAAACATGTGACAGTCAGTGACAATGTAAGTTCCAACAACTCTGTATGTCGTTCATTATTTTGTTATAAATCATCATAATTTTATAGAACTAGAAAATAATCTCAATGTGAGAAAACTGTTTTATTCTCCATCTGCATTACCTAGAGATATAATCTCATATTAAATATTAGGAATAGATAGAAAAAGAAAAATACGTGCTTGTTCTGTGTTTGCACGTGCAAAATTACAGTTTCACTTTCGTATTTATATAATCTGTAATCAATGTTATTCCTACAATTATACAAAATGTATTCTGTGCCGTTCTACGCCGTTTGCCAGTTAAAACATGGCTTTTATCGGACGTTTTCACGTTTTTATTCTTTGATGTAGCATTACGAATAGAACCAAAGTTTAGCCGTGCAAACGGTCAATGGAAATTAACGAGGAATGGCAATGAGACAAGGACAATACAAATTAAAGATAGAATCTCTTAGATATGATTATAAATATTCCTAAGTGTGATTAAACTTGAACTATTAATAGTTTCAAAGAAAGATATTCATAATTATGTTTGTAAATCTTTTTTCTTGTTGATTGGTTAAATTGCAAAAATATTGTTATATTTATGAACAAATATTTTTCATCGTAGATTAGAAGGAATAATTATCCTCAAAATTATAATAATTTTCAACAATGACCCTAAATGTCTTGTTTTGAGCACTCTCATGTGTCTCTCGTTTATTCAGGGATACCTATGAAGAATAGCATGAGTAGGATAATATAAATTTGAAATGACCATCATCTTCATATCATTGGACCGGTTAGTTATGTATAACAAGCTATATATTCGTATTGATTGAATAATTATAATTTCATGAAGTTAAATATGAAGTCGGGGTTCAGGGTGAATACATGGGCAAAACCTTTACGATAAATTGAATTGAAAAACGTACCTTCATCATCAGTAGTATTGTATTGAGGACAATAAGCATCATAATGAAATATTCAAAAGGCGTTGATACTACTATCCTCCAAATTTTGTACTTTATGCTGTTTCGCTCTTTTGGCATATATCTTTCGAGAGGACGAGCCTGTATTGTAAAATCAATGCACGATTTCTAAAAAATATAAAATGGTAAAGATGAGTTTATCAAAATTATATCATATGAGTGATAAAGAGAAAGAAAGAGTATATACAGAGTTAAATCGTTATTAAATATTTCACCTGATTTTTATCTATTTCGCCATCTTGCAACTCAGCTTCTCCCTGTTCTTGGAAGGTGATAATAATCAAAGCCACGAATATGTTAACGAAGAAAAAGGGAAATACGATGAAATATACGATGTAGAAAATAGACATTTCGATGCGAAAGTTTTGAATGGGACCCGTGTCCTTGTATGTTGCCGCCATGGAGTGCTGAAGAATTTGCGGCCAGCCTTCTCCAGTTTGTACGGCAAACAACGTAAGCATTGCTGCCATTACGTTGTCGTAATGAAAACATTGTGGCGCCCACTCCCTTTTTTCAACCTTCGGCAGCAAACTGCCCTCTTCGAACGAGAAGAAATGACCCCTACAAAATAAAAATTTGATTAATTATAACACCGATGTATATAAAAAATATTTAATCATCAATTTTAACTCACTGGCAGTCCTTTTTCGTATACTTGCTCTCGTCGCTGCAGTGGAAGAACTTGCCGTTGAAAAGTTGCACCGCGATAACAGCAAAAATGAATTGGAACAATATATACACAATGAGAATGTTAATGACGTTCTTCAAACTGTTCACGACACAATCGAATACCGCTTTGAGCTTCGGTACTCGTTTAATAGTTTTGAGCGGTCTAAGTACTCGCAACACTCTTAACGACTTGATCGTCGAAAGATTCTGACCAGCCGAATTTCCGGTCATGTCGAAAGCGAATGACACTGCGGCACATATCACAACCACCGCATCCATAACGTTCCAAAATTCGCGTAAATATGAGCCTGGATGTAAGATGATGCCAAGATCGATAATCTTAAGGATCATCTCGATTGTGAAGACTCCCGTAAACGCATAATCGAAATAATTGAGAATTGTGTTCCTTGGTGCGTGTTGCGAGACAGGATCTTCCGCGGCCAACGCGATACTGGACAACGAAATCACGACCATAATGAAGAAATCGAAGTACCTCAGGTTAACAACCCAATGGGCACCTCTTCTTACGCTGAAAAAGAAAAATAAACATGAAATTTTATTCTTATAATCTTCAGTAAAATTTTTTGCTTTTATAATGTATTTACGGATTTGTGGGGGACAGTATAAACATGGAGGAGTATGGCAGCATTGGTTTTGGTCCCGTGTCATCGTCTTCACTTTGCTTCTTCTCTTCGGACGCCTGTCTTCCACCCCTCCCATCTTTCCTGTAAGTTATTTTCAGTTTTTTACGCAATAGTTTATTTTAATTTTTATTACAATTATTAAGCTATGGACTAACGAATTCTGCGTTGGGCTCGAGGAGCCAATATCGACTTTCGATGTGCCACCTTCACCTGGCCTCTGTAATGACTCGATTTCTTTCTCAAGTTCCTGCATTTGTTTTTCTTTGTCTTCTTCTATCTCTTCGTCTTCGGCAGCGCTCAATTCTTGCGCGTTCGCAAGATTGTCGACAGCGATAGCCAAGAAGACGTTCAGTAGTGTGTAGTTACCAAAAAGCACCAATACGATGAAATACAGTGAGTACATCATGCCTCTCTTGTGACCGCCCTGAGACTCTATACCCTGGTACATCACTTCGTTCCAGTCTTCGCCAGTGAGGATCTGTGAAAACGAATTATGATAATATTCAGAATTTTTCAGCTTGTTCAATTAAAAGAGAATAAAGACTTACTTGGAAGACAGTGAGTAGAGCGATGGGAAAGGTGTTGAAATTCGTGGGCGGTGTGCCCGACTCGAAGTTAAACTGTCCACCGAAGAGTTGCATTCCGAGTAATGCAAATATAAGAATGAAGAGGAAGAGCAAGAAGAGAAGAGAAATAATGCTACGCATTGAGCTAAGCAGTGAAATAACGAGGTTTCGTAAACTCTTCCAATATTTGGTGACTTTAAAAATTCTCAGTAGCCTAAGAGCACGTAGGACGGAGAGACCAAAAGAGGCGTTCTTCACTTCAGACCATATTACTTCGAAGATCGACCCCGAGATTACGACGCAGTCGAATCGATTAAAACTCGATTCGAAATACGTACGTGGACCAAGTGCGTAAACTTTGATGAACATTTCCATTAAAAAGAGGGCCAGGAACACATATTCAGCGTAATCTGAAAATCGCAAAAATTGCTATTATTTCAAATATTATGATATAATAGTACACACATTCATATATAAATATTTTGTTAACAATTTTCAGAATTTCGTGCAAAATCATTTTATACAAAATTCGAATATTTGATTTTATAAGTATATCAAGATTTGTTATCTATATTATTTCAATTCAAATAATTGCAATAAAGATAATACTCACACAGAAATAACGTGAGCCATTCAGGTTGACCATAGTGTTCAACAGCTACACAAACAGTGTTTAAGAACACAAGAACAATAACGAACCAGTAGAATTTCTGGGATTTTACGGAATTTCGTATCCAGAACCTCAACCTCTTCTCGGCTCGCCAGAATTGTGCACACGTACCCTTGTTTTTCACTTTCGATTTGAAGTAAGAAGTCCTCGAATAACCTTTAAAATAAAAATAAGTATAAGTTACATATTTAAAAATATATAAATACACATATATTATCTACATTTTGTCAGCTTCAAGCGATTAAAATTAATTAACTGAACACTTCTTTATTCTCGTGGAATAATCTTGAGAATATACGAATTCTTCCTTGGAGAATAAGTTGATTATTACGACTACGTCATTGGCGTAACTAATAACGACTGTAATGAAAGAGTTTAATCGATTTAAAATGTTTTTTCAGTCCCTTCTTACAAAATGCTCCTTTTCCGATTCTCAGAATGAATTATAGTTACGCAAATGAATTACGCTATTGCTCGTTTTTAGCACTGTATCTAACAGGAGTATAAATTTTTGTTCCACTGTGAAAAAGTGTTAGAGTATATAGTGTTTTTGTCAAATGTCAACATCGATGTTCTAGAAGACGACAATTATAATTTACGTACATGTACCGTTATTTAATTAGCTGTGAACATTTATTTGCTATAAAATATTATTTAAATCATATCACTGATCTTCGCTATATCGACTACACATTTATAGAAGTTGTCAACTAAACATCTGACTATGTGTATTTCAAATATTTTTCACAACTACTGAATAATCTAACAATTGTACGTTTCGCGTTACTATGTTTTCAATTCTATTTGGTTTTTTAAATATATATAAAAGTTATTGTCTGCAATAGATTTTATACTAAGATCAAATGTACTAAAATATTTAGTACGGTTAATAATTTACCAATGTCTCAAAGTGTGTATATGTATTAATTGCCATGAAATATGTCATACATTTCAAATAAATAAAATATAAAGATTTCATTGAACACAAGATTAAGGCACACTCAATTTAAATACACACATATATAGCATTATTAATTATTTTGCGGCATTTTCTTGTACTTATTATTTCGTAATTACCTTTGAGCTCTTTCTTAGGCACTGAAAAAAGAAGAGCATCTGATAGCTTGTGTTTAGAATGTTCGTTGACAACTTTATTGAATTTATAGTAAATTATATTTTGCAATGAAATATTGTTGAATAAATACTTAGAAAGTTATAACACATTCATTATTTTTGTAATCTTCGTATAATAGCGTTATTTAAGAACCATAAAATACTTCTGATAAAGAGGAAAAACACAACTCACCGTCGTCTTGGTCATCTTCACCGTCCTCCTCTTCTGTATCTGTACTTTTACTTTTTCCCAAATTTCTAAGTTTTTTCTCCTTTAATGCGGCTCTCCTTCTCACTAAAAATTTGATAATGATCGTTTAATATGGCATATAGTTATTTTATAATTGCAAAAGTGAATGAAAAAGTTAAAAACCTTCTAGTATGTGCATCTTTTCTTCATCCGTAGTTCTTTCCTCGGCGAGAATAACTTCCTCTGAAATCGATTAATATATATATAATGTCATTTATTGTACGATACTTGAATGAAGCGAACCTTTGCAATTTGAAAGTGCTAAATACATTATATAATGCAAATGTTACTGCTCAAATTAATTTGATTGCAATAATTGTACATTATATATATATATATATATATATACATATAATTTTTATGGGATCAAGGTTTACGATCCGATTGATCGGAATTCGCAATACCCGTAGTGAAGCCACCCTTGATGATAGTAAGAATAACTCAGCTTTAACATGAAGCATGCAACAGATATTGAAACTGAAAATGAATGCCTCGGAATACACGGATATACAAATCAGTAATAGCCTTTCTAACCTGCTTTACAGATCCAATCGAGGTAGCAATTCAGTTCGCGCTCAAGTTGTTGCTGTCTTCTCAACTTCAGGAAGGTCTGTCGATTCTCCACCTTTTCTCTCTCCTTTGCAAACTCTCTACAAGCGTTATACATTGTTGATATGAGGCATTTCGATTCAAAGGTCGTACATTACTTATGTGCCAATATAAATTGAATATTTTAACATTTGATTATGAATAATTTTAATACATATCAAATTAATAAAATGAGCTAATAATAAATGTTTCATGATGTAAATAATAATAGAATTAAATAAAATGAGTTATTGCGTTGAAACGAAATGACCTCATTCTCTAGCTCCTAGGAATACACTTATCTGATGTCGTTAATAATAGAATTGACAATAGGGTAGCGATGTTTACGCAGGTATGTGTTACTATATGCACAAAAAGTAATGTTATCTTCGAAGTAAAAATATCGTAGCCCAAGCTTATACGATTCTAGCATACTTTCGAGTTATTTCAAAAGCTTATTTTATAATTTCTATTTGTTCATGAAAAAATCTCTGTATACACAATTAGCTTCCTCAAATTTCAAAATCTACGTATTGTATTCGATTTGAACCTGCTTGAGTTATCCACTTTAGATAGGCACTGAACGCAGTGGTGAAAAGACGTTTCCTCTTTGATTTCTGATAAGCTGCGCGTCTCTCAACACGTGTACGTTCGTTTGAAAACTCCCTAATGAGAGAGAAAATACGCTCAATCACTCATTTTCATACTAAATCTTTGATTTCCTCATTTTTAAATCTATTACCTATAGTATACAATATATCTATACCGACAATGATGGCGATGACGATGAGGCGATACACTCAAACGAATTACGACTGGATCGTGAAGAACTCAAAATTTCGTACTTACCCGCTCAACACACCGAGAACTAAGTTCAACATGAAGAATGAGCCAAGGACGATCAATGGTATAAAGTAAATCCAGTTGTACGTGCTGCCAAGAGCGTCATTTGTCTGGAAAATTTATCGTAGTCAAATTAAAACGGTAATAACTGTCAAAGTATTACAGGTATCAACCAGTAACAATCAGCGTTAGAAGATGCGGACACATCGAGAAATCGAATGCTTTTCCATGAGAAACAAAAAGCTTCGAAAACTTTTGCCATGCGTTGACTTGTTGATTTTTGAACGAATAGTCAGCAAATCCGCAAAGTTTAGTGCAGATACATTTGATTTGGACTTCATGGATGTTCAAGAGAATACAAGTTTGTCCGCGAATATACAAGGCGTAGAAGAGGATACGAAAGTTGCCGCAAGAGGATGCTAAAATACTTGACATTATTTTTCATTTTCATGTTTCTTTAACTGCTCATTCAATTTCATCTTTTTTGACAGCTTTCGAATCCTTTATGCTCCTCTGATTAAATTGTGAAGCACAATTAAAATACAATCAACATTGACACTGAGATTGAGGGGACTGAAACTGACAGTGTCATACTGAGCAAGTTGAACATATACATCAGTGTTAGCTGTTCCTGCAAACAAAATGCTTTTCTTTTCAAGAATGACGATTTTCGTCATTATAAAAACAGTTATATTGCTTAAAAGCATCAGCTTGTTTATATTCAAAAGCAACATTTAATAATATGAAATATAATGAGAGAAAACACTTATTAAGCAATAAAGAAAATAATTAAGTTATGCGAAAATATCGAATTTAAAACGTATCGAATAGACACGTCCGCAAGCAATCGGAAAGAATGCACGCACACCGAAAAGTTATCGACTTCACCATCAGTTTGCTCTCCGCGGAAGAGTAAATGGCTAAAAGTTTCATTTACTCAAAGCTGAAATCTTTTTCCATTGTTGTGATAATGTTTTTTCCGTTGATTTGTTATTACAATTTACACGTAATGAATGATTAATTAAAAGCATAATGGCATTGAGATTAAAAATAAGATAGAGACATAAATTCACAGGCAACAATTGAAACACGAGTCCACAAACAGTAATGTGTACGAAATTTAGGAAAAAAAAATAATATTGTGTACATTTATGATAATTATGAATAAAGAGGAACATACAACAATTTACATTACAGCATCGATCATATAATCATCATATCACATTTTTACGAAAGTAACGGAGTGAGTTTTAAAATTAAACAATCGATGCGTCGCATTTGGGATTAATAGGTATGCGTCAGTAGTCGCAAAGTGCAAACTGTGTGTGATGAACATCGAAATTGAAAAAGACGAACGAGTCTGTCTACAATAAGTATATATACATTGTATATACACATTTGTGAAAAACAAATTAAAAAAAGATACCAAGATAACTGAAAACATGAAAATGATACATCAACAGTATGTTACGATTCCGATTTTACAAACGATGAAGAATTGACTGACAGATCGAAACGAAAGAAAATAATGTAAAAGGACAAGTTAACACTGAAGGACATATCTCTTGCTTTACCCAGTACAATATGGCAGTCCAGCCCTCCATTGTGATGCACTGGAAGACAGTAAGCATGGCAAATCCGATGTTATCGAAGCTGGTAATGCCGCAGTTTGGTCCCTCCCAACGTTCCATGCAAATCGAGGTGTTGGCGTTGCATACGTGCGCCCCAGGAGGCGCCAACTTGTCATCCGCGTCCGAGCACGGGCTCGGCTGATCGCCCTCCTTAATGACTACATCTGAAAATATTCACAATCGGTAAAATCACACGGTCCACTTCGCTATAATATGTATAACGTTAGCCCCCCCCCTCCCTCCCACTTTGAAAAAATGGAACTTTTAAAAGCTCATATTTAAATCACCTGGCCTGTGACTTCTGGATTGCTCTTGCTGCGTAGAGTTCAATAAAATATAACTAATTAAAATATATAAGATTTCGGAAAACTTTCTCGCGAGTCCCCGCGGGACCCGGGCGTTATATATGTTACTCCGCTGCCGTTATCAGACTTTCTCCAAATCCTCACAAGGAGAAAAAGGAAAAAGGGATAATGGCGGCAGGATTATACATATAGTACCCGGGTCCCGCGGGGACTCGCGAAAAACTTTTCCGAAATCTTATATCTTTTAATTAGTTATATTTTATTGAACTCTACGCAACGGGAGTAATCCATAAACCACAGGCCAGGTTATTTAAATAAAAATAGGTATATTTCTTTAATTTTTTAATTTTTTTTAATTTTTTGTGAAGGACTAACGTTTTACACATTCTACTATAACCATTCGGACAGAACTTACTGATGTCACTTATACTGTAACACGTTTTATGCAGAGTTCCTGAATAAAACTCGAGGCCGATTATAGCGAATATCACGATAGCGAAGAGTACCAACAAGCCGATCTGCAAGAGTGGTGCCATCGCCTTGATGATAGACTTGAGTACCACTTGAAGACCTGTTTGCAAAAATTTTTGAGGTCCGATTAGGCTCCACCACCGCTCCTTTCGCGTCGAAACGTCATTTTGCAACGGAATGTCACAGAAATTAAAGTGGTATTTCGTTGTATTGTATTTCATTTTTTTTTTCAATCATTCCCTTGCTCAATCGATTGTTTATGCGATTTGATATTCTCATCGCTGCTCAAAGGACCGCGTGCCATAACAAATATCTCATAATCGTTATTTTATGCAATTAAATTATTTTTCAAGTTTATTAGATTCAATAAGTGAAAATCGATATTCAATACAATATAAAATTAGAATTAGTTAGAAATATTTGTAGAAAATTCGCAAAATTCTTAAAAATTCTAAATTTTTCATTTAATAGCTCGTATCGCAAGATGTACACAAATGCGATCGAGCAATTCGGATACTTTCTTTTGAATCTAAGTACGACAACATGAACTTTAATAAACAACTATTTTAACAGCTCTACGCACAAAAAATTTCTCTACCCTGACAAGGCAGCTACACATAATACAAAGATATTTTCTACTGTATCTACATATTCGATTGATTGTTTCTCTATAATTATATAACGTGTAATATATATGTAATATATGTGTGTATATATGAATTAACGTATTCGTGAATCTAAACGACTATTGCAAATGTTTTAGCAACGTCGTGACGGTTACATCTAGACACTCTCATAGGCAAAAATCTTTTTGATATTGATTGAGATATGAAATCGGATTCGATCGCGAGTATCCGAATTCAATAGCTTGCTTTATTACCATTTAACGAGGCACGCAGTCCGCGAGAGTTTCGACGAGTTATTTTCCTATTATATTAGTGGAGAAAAGATATATATACACTCATAATTATTTATTCTGCTATTCAGCTACTATATATTCTGCGTCGTTCATTGAATTTTCAATACTCTCTTTTTCAATGCTTTATTATTTTTTTCACTGACTTTGACGTTGAGCAATTCTCTCGTTATTGCCAATTGAATTGAAGCGTTACTCACTCGGTATGCCGGAGACAAGTTTGAGCGGTCGCAATACGCGTATCGCACGCAACGTGCGTAGATCCATATCCAGGTCTTTGCCTTGCGAGAACGCCATGATGAACCTGCCCCAAAACACACACACCCCACCATACTTTACTACGTACTACTCTATTACACTAATTCTCACGCTACTTATGTAAGAGGATATATATAGTGACTACTCGACTATTTGGTAAACTAGCCTAAAATTATTTTCTATCTTTTTTCAACCCCGAAGGAGGAGAGAACAGAAGGGCGGAGGGAATAATACACTATTTGATTCCTGCGGGAGGGTAACTTTGTTCGGTCGTGTCTATCAGTTGATTATATATAGTAACTAATTGGTGAACACGAGAGTACCTGTATATACTACCCTGAAAATGGGTCGTATGCGGAAGTAACATTAACCGGTATAATATATGAATTAAGATTTTCCCTTGTACTTTTCACTCCAATGTATAATTATGCTTTACTGGTGAAATTAGCACTTAAGTTCTACATTGAGTTTCATTACAGTACATGAGGATTGACAATTTATCGATATCGATTCGGTAATATTAACATTTAACCTAATTACGTTACCTTTTTAGCGTGTATAAATTATACATAATTAGATTATTAACGGATAAATTCATTAAGCAATTGGAATTCCGAGTAACTGGGGTAATGAAGAAATAATAAATTGGATAATCGCAAAACAAAAAAATGAAATAGAGTTATGATTTATCACAGATAATAGGATATATAGATGCGATACAAACATGTAAGAGCTTATGTGCGTGTATATCAATATGCGTAATGAGTATAGAGGCGCGTACACGCATATATAGCTTTAAATATTTGGGTGATGGAAAACATTGGATACGCTAAACCGCCCAAGAACGATACTATATCTATAGGTCTACGGTATAACGACTGATGAGATGACTCGGAAGTCCGTACAGTCGCACTGCTACTCTACTTGATATACAATAGAGAATGTACTGTCCAACTGAGTTGCACGAGGGCATCCAAGTCTCGCTTATAAGTCATTAACCTCATATGTTACTGTTATGTCGATACTTTGTACGAAGAACATTTATAATATGTTCTTCTTAATTTCTTTTAGGTACAGTTTCAATTTCTAGATTAATTTTACCTATAGTTTTGATAAATCATTTATGGTTTTCATTATAGAATTACTACAGTAGGTGGAATTCAACACGAGATCTAAAAGAAAAATTCTTTATTTCTATCCTACCAAAGCATTATTTTCGAATCGCGAGTTACGAGGATGGATTATTCGAAGGAGCCTAATATGGGAATTGTTGCGTCAGTCAGCGCAGTGGGTCTTCCAAACCGTGTGAAAATATCTAACAGAGAGATACAACATTCTAGCAAAAATATAGCCGTCGAAGTACGTTATTGTTCTAGAACACGTACTATCCTATGCATAGTTAGATCTATTATTCAGTAGTTAGGTCTAAAAATACAATCTTCTAAATATAGTATTACCAGTGTGTGTTTATGGGCACAGGTGCTTGATAATGTGTGCAACGAAACGCGTTGTCATTTACCTAATACTGGTTTCAATAAAAGTGACCAACATATATATATAGCATATAGCATATTATATACCTACATTAAATATAAAATTATTCAAAAAAGACATTATGAAAATTATTTTCCAATAATATCGAATTGCATGTATTTTTGCAAACCTCGACATGTTGTTCGTTGTTCTGTTTGAAATACAGTGTTACTACTTCGCACGAATATATATATATATATATATTATATATTTAAATATATATAATATATTTATATATTTATATATATATATATATATATAAATCACGTGAATTTAGATAACCTTTCAACAATGAATTATACAAAATCTATACAAACAAACTGGACGTAAAGAAAACACTATGAAAAATAATACTAATCTCTAACCGACCCAACTAAACCGTTCTAACGACAGAAATGTTCAGACATTTAGTACGTACTAAGTACTTAGACACAAATATTTCAAATATGTAAATATAGAATATATGTAGAAATATGCATATCCCTATTTTTCAATATAATCATTGTTTATCAACTCCTATATAGCTCTCTTAATAGTTCTAAGGCATCCATAGCCGCTAATTAGTGGTCAATTATGAAAACACGCGATTTTACACATATTAAATAGAATTAAATAAAGGAAAATAAGAAAAAATGAAAACAAATCATAGTAATAGAGACAAATAAAGCATTAACGTAAATCGAAATTTACTTTTACTGTTGTTGCTTTCGATTGATAAGTTACTAAGCCAAAAAAACCATATCAATGACTAATTCTAAAATAAAACTTGAGAAACTGAATAAAGTATAAACTAAAGGATAACAAATTTTACAACGTTCATATCTAAGGAAGCTATTGAGACGAATACGAATCAAACTGTTAGGACATAGGTTAATTATGCCTTACTATCGATTGCTCTTGTATTTTATTCATTCTATATATGTATGTAAATATATATATATAATTTTAAGAGTACGTATACTCCTGCATATACATACACATACATGTATCGAAGACATACGCAATGTATAGACTTTACAGATCTGTGACTGACTCACTTGGAATTTTCGAAACCAGCTTTAGCGGTCTGAGGACCCTGAAGGAACGTAGCATACGCAGGTCGACATCCACATTTGTTTCGGCGAACACGGTCATCGACCTAATCCAAGGATCACTCTAGAATCTATTTGCACCCTCGCAAACTAATCGACGTATTGCTTAAATTCTAAAGACGAACGGAGTGAGGAGTTCCATCGATTACCCGCTGCGTGACTCGACCGATTGCACCTTTCAACGATCGTTTCATTTGGATAAGGTTTCGTGAATGTTAATGCGATATGGAATTCAATTGAAAATATGTATACGATCTCGGGATAACGCAGTGCCAGAAAATTGACAAAACTCCTTTCTTCGAGCCCAAAATTTTTCCTCCTAACTAACACGCCCTCGGATATACCCGTAATTTAATACTGATTAGAATAAAGAGGAACAAAAGGGGTTTATCAAAGGGGATCGTCGCTTGTATTTTCTCTCGTTCGCTTTACCCTCTCTAAGCCTGTCTCTCTGTTTCCTTTACGAAACGGTGACTGTTCGTAACGAAGACAGCCAGTGAAAACGATGGAGTACGAAGGGTTTGCTGAACAGTCTCAAAAGTGGAAATACAGGGGGTAAAGGTGAAGAAACATAAGAGAAAAAAGAGAGAGAGAGAGAGAGAGAAAGAGTAGATAGACAGACGTCGTTTGATTGTCGATAATTACAACGCAGGAAACGAACTCATCGCCTACGTTAAATATTTATCCCGGCAAGATGAAACAAGTTATTCTATACAAATGAGTAGAAAATAAAATCATTTTAAACGCTAATTAAATCGTCGTTTCCCGAACCTGGCACTTTGCATTCGAAAGTAGCGTTATTCAGCCAGCTACACTCTCGATGAGAACGCTCGAGTGGGGCGTTTGAAATCCAGATAATCACGAGGACAATTCAGCGGAAGCGAGTGCATTCGTTTCCTCGTCAAGGCGAAGTAAAAAGCATGAATATCGAAGATATAGACGTAACGATTACACACGCGTAATGCTCGATGTGAGACGGGACAAATTAGAATAAAAAAAAGAGAGAGAGAAGGAGGGAAAGAGAGAGAGAAAGAGAGAGAAAAGAGTAAACATATAACGTAACACAGGGCTCCCTCACCCGGTCACCACGACGACGAAATCCATTATGTTCCAGATGTTGCGTAGATAGGAGCCACGGTGGAGGACGAAACCGAGGGCAAGGATCTTGAGGCTAGCCTCGACGCAGAATATCCCGAGGAAGTATATCTCCGTCGCCTCGAGTTTCTTCGCGAGGATGGTCTTGTCCTGTTTTGGCAAGTGCTCTTCGAGGGCAAGGACCACGCAATTGGCGATGATGGTGAGCAGAACGGCGTATTCGAAGGGCGGCCATTCTATTATGAAGCGCGTATGCTTCCTGATGCAATTATCCTCCGATAGGATAAATAGCGACGAGGGTCCCTTGCTGACGCCTCCCCCGCCGCCCCCACCACCACCTCCTCCACCCTGATCCCGGCCTGGCGCCATATTCACCAGACCAGGTACCTGAGGCGAAATTTTACAAAATTAATACAATCGCCATTACATCAAGCGATATCGATTCAGCGTACCGAAGCCGTGATATCGCTAAATATAACTCGCTTCAATTAATAGGGGAATGAAGTATCGAATAAACGAGAAAAGAGAGGACTAATCGCGATCGATTACGCACCGTATAGCGCTCGTAAATTATAAGAGCTACGGTATTCAACTGAAAAACGCTATCGACCGTGTAGAACGAAGTTCTACAATCGAATCGGGGTTTCGAGGTTTCGCGAACGTAACGAGAAAGTAAATAACGTCTAAACGCAAAAGACCATCGTCAATTTCGCGGTATGCGTATACTTTCTTCGCGAACATTTTGCGTTATGAAGAATATTTTTTGCCACGATATGGCAGACTGTGAAAATTGCGACACGCAGGAAAGAATTTCAATTAAGCAACGGGGTACCACGCGTATGGCATTTATTGTTCATAAACTCCAAGGTTAGATCCCATTTATTCTGTCAATTGTGCTCTCGCATGTACGTAGTAACTCGAAATATATACCTCAACCTCGTAAATGAACTCTGGCTAATGCGCGCTCAAGTATTTATTACGCGTAGGAATTCTCGCATTTTGCAAACACGCTCGCGAGTCGAACGAATGAAAATTTACCGATTTCGCAAACATCGGAGGGCATCGTTGTTACTCAATTTTTGTTTTTATACTGAAAAGCATACACTCTCACCTCCCCTCTAAAGCTAGCCCAGTCACCGGGACCACTCAGTCCGGCCAACCTCGGCCTTCTCCTGTACTGACTCGCGTATCCAGGGTCCCTTTGCGCCGCCTCTTGCGCAGCTGCCAACCTGAAATGCAAATGATAACGCGTTAATAAAACCACACTGAGAAATTCATTCACGTATTATCAACGTATTGTAACTGGAGATGAAAAACGGTATATGTGGAAAATATCTAGTAACGGCTAAATAACATTCTTGTAATTATTAACTCTCGAAAAACTGAATTTTCTCTGTCTCAAGCACGATAATACTTCGTCACAAATCTGTGCAATTTTTCAGAATATACATATACATAAGACGATATCTATACGCTTTTACAAAACCAATATATCGACTTTCTCGTTCCTTCAAGGGTTAAAAATATAATAAAGTTTAGCTACGATGAACATATTTTTTGTTTTAACGACTATAACGCGATCGTTACTGGATTCTTGCCATTGATTAGCGAAAATTTTTTTCCCAATCAATCTTCGGTTTTTAACGGATTGATAGCAGAAACAAACGGTTCATTAGGCGCAATAATTTTTTTTCCTCAAATACACATTTAGCGAGTTTACACACGAGCACTCGTCCCGCGCATATTAAAGGACGGTAATCGATACGTCGGAAGCATTGCTCGTACAAAACGTATACGGGAATCGATGCTGCACATTGCGACCTTCGTAGGAGTTCGTTAGCCTATTAAGCAAATTCACCGTGCGTGAAGGCCTCGTGTGTGCCATCGGATAAATCGGGTACATTGGATGAATTTTCTTTTAATAGTATCGCGCAAGGCTACCAGAACCGATGAGGGCACAAAGAGAATGCCTCTCAAGAGATAATGCAATCGTTCGAAATATAATGGTGCACGCATCGGGTTGGCCTTTACACGTACACACGTAGACTCATCGCTACTCAACGTTAATTACCTAATACACACGAGATCGATACTAAACCAGCCTCGAATTCCGATTTAGCGAAAAAGATTCTCTTCGGTTCGCTAATTCGCGTTGGTCAAAATCGTTCGAAATTTAACGCGTATTACACAGAAAATTACGATTTCCCCTGAAAGTTTAGTCGGTGCGACGAGTACAAGTGCGCCACGACAAAACAAAAAAAAAAATTGGAACGAGCAGCGAAGCCCGTTCTGGCGATAAATCGGCTTTCGAAATAAAAGCTCTGTAACGAAGAACGAATAACGCTTTTATTTGAATTTTTATATTTATAACTTTGTTTGTATTTCAGCGACTTTTTTGTCGCGAAGCGAATAGCGTATCCGTTGATATCGAGATTTGCGAATCGACATTAAAGCGCTAAACAATTTTACAACATTTGTCGGTATCGCTCGTTATAGTATCACCCTTACCGAGCGTGAGGTATACAAGGTGTAAAAACTAATCTTGCTAAAAGCGTCAACCCAGTTGACATACATCGTTAAATTATTAAAGGTAATTATCGTAATGTCTCATGCTAGAGCTGCCTAGAAGGCATACGATTTTGTTCGACCAATAAAATATGTACCAATTCGTAAAAAAATTTGGTGATATCTCGTTGCGGGTACGAAATCATCAAAAATCAAATTATATAGTCGAAAACCATGTGGAGAAAAAAAATAAAATATATCCAAAGTAGGTAACTTTAGACAGCGAGCGTACTTAAACTCTCTTGGCGGAGCGCATTAGCTAAATAGAGTAAAGGCACCCAATCAAGTTTATCCGGAAACCTTAGGAAAACAGTCGTGACCGAGGCAGGTGTGCCTTTGACACGAAGCACCGTTGAGGCGGCAATCACCGCGACACGACTCGTTCCCGAATCGATAAGAAAAATGCTTCTCGCGGGGGATTAATTGAAAAGTCGGCGGATAGAAGAGAATGATCTGTGGAGGGTAGGTTGAGGTATCCATTCGCCGTAGTGGCGTCAGAGTGCTGCTTGATTCGCGCGTGGGGGGGGAGAGGGAGGGGGATATATTGTGACGTCAGCACGATGACGACGGAGAGCCTGGCGTCGGGCTGCCGGCTCGCTCGCGCGCGCCCTCGCCAAACCCATCCCCCCCCCCCTCCACCCCTCCACCCCCCTCTTCGCCCTAACTCTTACACGTTACACGGGAACGTCGCCGTCGCGGCGTCCCATTCGATTGCGAACGAAATTTAGGTCACGACACGCTCCCGAAAATTCGTCGTCGAGCTATCGCGTGTACGCGTGCCTTCCAATTTTCTATATCCCACTCTGCATCACTCCGAGAGGGAATTTTATTGTTATGTTTTTGTCGTTGCGTCCACACAACTTTCCCTCTACTCCTCTCTCTCTCTCTCGTTCTCTCTCTCACTCCCCCCGTCCCGGACGATAATCCAACGCGGTATTTTATCGTTCGGGTGAAATAAAAATTCCACGAATGCTGGCTATATATATAGTTACGCGCGGATGAAGTTTTATCGTACTTGCGCAAATGTCGCGCGAATTTTTCCCGCCGAGCGGTGCTTCAATTTGCATGCGAATTTGTTTGTCGAGAATTTCGAGATAAAGGTGCGATATAGAATATTCTGGACGCGAAGCGATTGGAGCGGGGGAGGTATACATCGTCTCCTGATAATGGAATTTGCGTAATGCGTTAAAGAAGATTATCGGCTCAACGATGAATCGCCCTTAAGGACATATCGGGTTTTCAATGGAACGAGCTCGCATATTAATTAGTCGTCGAAACAAACGAAAAGCCCCCAACCGTCTGCGTAAATCCTATTGTACAAACGTTTCAAACGGTGACGTTCGAGATGGGAATCGAAGGGCGAGTCGATCCTTTAAAATCTAATCGTCTAGTTAGCGCACGCGTCGTAATTAGAACGTTAGAAATAATTAACAAGTCGAGTTTAACGTTTAACTCGGCGGAGATTAGCACGACAATTGGATTAGCTCGGTGCCGGGAGATACGGCAGCGAGTCGTAGACTACACGCTGCGAGAAATTGCTTACTGGAAAATTTCAAGAAGATTTGAAATACGCGCAGTCGGTATATTCCCCAACGGATGGGATATCGTTCTCTCGGCTATCATGCCGCGCGCGAGACGCAGCGCTTACCCCCGACCTTAATAAATCAGAGCCCCATACCGAATCGTGGCATGAGCTCCGGCAGCGTCTTAACGTTTCCACCGTTTGCCAAAAAGAACTTGGAAGAAAACGCGAGCGGCAACGTCGCATCGACCGACCCAAAACCCACCCTCCTATTAATCATAACTATAAATATTAAATATCGAATGTGCTCGAAATAACGCGAATCTTCTCAGTTATCGTTCGCAAAGTTGCGCGAACGTCGCGAGAGAGCCTAGCTAGTAGAAGCATCTCGAAAATAGTCAGACGTCGCAACCGGGCTCCTTCCATATTCTTCACTTGGCTAAAATTTCTGGCTCGAATCCAACCAGCCGAGTTGTAACAAACAAACGCATCGGTGTACGGTATAACCGTTTCGAAACTCCACTTTTTATCTTATCAGCGCCCAATGGAAAAGCGATATAACTCGGTCGTCGTGTCGCACGAGCGACTCCAATTAAGATTGCACAAACTTTTTCTCTACTCGATCTCTGCTTGTGTATATACTCGCTCCTGTATGAGACCAAATTAAAATTATCCGTCATTGTGAAAAACGAAGAAAACAAATATCGATAGAAATTTAACAAATAACAAATCTTTTAATCCAAGATCTTTATTCTACATTTTCCTTGCCTAAAAGAAAAACTTTAACGGAATACTTTTTCAGGGTGATCCTTATCCGAATACATATCTATTGAAACAAATAATCTCGCTAACTTCGCAATGGGTCCCGATTGCGCATCGCGCCGACGTACCACATGCATACGCGTTCGCGTGTGAATGACTTTTTTTAGAGAAAACCAGCGAACGGACGTGAAAGAATTCGTTAATCAATAACCGAACTTACGTAAGATTGAACGTAAGGGAAAAATGGAGAGGATTTGTACCGCGGGAAATATATCGGCCCTCCGTGCGGCTGAGAACGATCCGGAGTATAGGGGAAGCGATGCGAGAAGGGGTTTTCTCGTTTTCAGAGCGAAACGTAAGCGTCTGAAGAAAAGTGGCGAAGGAAGTAGGTGGGCACCTGACGTTGGATAGGCAACTATATATCTATTGATCGTTCATTCATACCGCCCTTACGTCCCGTTCCGTCTCGGCGACTATCAACCGCGCGCTACGTCGTTCGCCACCCCTTCATCCCCAACCCCCCTAGACAACCAGCAGTCGGCTGCTGTCGCACGACGACCGGCACGCGTTATTCCAACCTAGAGAGAGGCCGAGAGGCCGAGGGGTGAGCACACGCGCGCGCGCGCGCAGTAGTGTTGCCAACAACCAGCACGGAACCTTCCTCGCTCAACTCTTCAGTCGTCACACGTGGCCTCAAACATCTATAGTATTGCTAGGCCGTTAGCTTCTCTACGATATATACGCGCCGAATTTGAATATATTAAAAATTTCTCTCCTTCTCATTTCTCCGTTCTTTTTTTTATTCCAAAAACTTTCACAGACGCGTGACCCGCGCCTGCGCTGTTCTCACACAGCCATATTATTGATGCGTGCACATGAGTAGTTTAGAAGTGTTATATATACCACGTGACGGATACGTCATCTAAATAAGCGTGACGTAAGCGAGTACTTTCACACATGCGCGATCGAAATTGCATGGGGATCTTAGACTATATACATTTATATATATATATATATATATAACTATTAAACGAATACACACTACCGATCTTTATACGAGTTACGTGGTACGATCGAAGAAAAGTCCAGCAAGCTTGTTGCAGGGGACTAGGAAAGAAATTAGTAGTTGGGCTAGCTTCCTGATTTTATGTCTCATAAATTGTCTGCCGATGAAAAAATGTTAATGGGATTTTTCAGAATCTCGTACACTGTTATTCACTGAAAGATCCTTTTGTACTTCTGGGACACTCTCTCTGGATAAGTTGCGCGATATCGATATTCCGAATACTCGATGGGATTGCCGTTGACTCCCCTTCTCCCTTGCTTCCTATCATCCCCTCTATAATTGATCGAACGCGTATCGGTGTTCTTTCGAAATACGCATCCAAGGGCGTGTCGTGCAAACGACGTGTCATCCGGAGAAGAGTGATCATTTGAAATGAAGAAAACAAAATGTATACAGAGGGAAATACCGTTCGGTATTCGGTAGAGAGGAGAACTGTTAGTTAGTTGCGTGTACAGTCAATATCGATTCGATCAAAATCGACTGACGCAAAACGACGAGAAAATAACGAACCGGCACGCGTTCGACCATTATTTAATTGGGAGTCACGTAACACTGGATCTCACGTGACAGAACAGCTACGGTCCTCTAATAAATCAACTATTGTAAATATCAAAATCAATTCCGATTCGAAACAAGATAATTTATTTTATTTATACGAAAGTTTAAACGAATCCATCGGAAAATTAATACCAATGAGTTTTTTCAAAGATTCGAAAAATTAAAAAGAATATTCAAGACTAGATCGGATGAGAAGGCGCAGAAAACGGTGTCTACTTGTAATAGAAATTCTTTGAAAAGGGAGTCGAGGACAACGTAGTTGGAAATGTGTTCACAGATAGTGTGTATGTCACATATGCAATAAGCGCACTAAAACGATAAGTAACTTCGCCACGTGTACCATACAAATGCTTCTTTCACAATGCCAACCGATTCACGCAGACATTATCGAATAAGAATTGAATCGCTAGGCGGAAAAGATTGTTATATCGAACAATTTTGGTGTTTGACCTATCCAACACGTATACATAATCAACGTTCTAAGGACTCCCACCCTTCTTTATTAGTCACGGTTTTTCCAACCGCTCACGTCACTACGATCCTCCCCCTAGCTAAATGTCGATGATGCCGGTTCTTGTTCGGAAAAAGCAGCCATTTCCGATTTTTATCGCTCGCTCCCACGCCTGTAATGCTGTAATTATCGAACCATGCAAACACGAAAAATGATATAATTAGAAAATTACAAAGTTGTAAAATTGAATTTCTAACTTCTACGTTCTATAATTGCACGATTCTCTATGGAACAACTTATGTGACACAGGTACGCGTGTATTATTTCCTTTGTTTTGTCGCCATGGCACATATCAAGGAAAAGTTCACGAGAGTTTCTCGCGGGATTGCTTGCGATCGAAAACTTTTGCATTGAGAATATAATTCATTTAGCTGCTATTCTAACTAATAGCAATGATGTAATCGAAACATACGAAGGACGTATTTTTTACTAAACGGTCAGAGAAAAATTAGAATATTTATGTTTAAACTTACGGCATAATAATTTCTGTCAACTGTAAGTATTCCGTTTGGTAAAGAATTAAGAATTCTATTTGGATTAAAAAATGAAAAATTTCAAAAATCGTATGAAAATTGTCGAAAGATTCAAACGAAAAAGCGACCCTCGCACTGGAAAATAGGGTGTTCTTCGTATTCCGGAAATCAAAGAAACTCATAAAGCAGAAGCAAACACGTCCTCCCTTCCATGACCAATAAAAAAGCATCGCCCCGTAGCGAATTTCAGTCCTGGTGCGAGTCACTGATTCGAACATCCGAAAATAAAATTTGTCAAAGCGGCAAAATGACAGGACGCGTCACCTGTAATCTGTTCCAGTTATATCTCATGAATCGATCGATGTCTCGTTGATTCAGTTATAGTCCACTCAAGGGGAGAATGTACTTTCTCAAATGTATAACCTGGGACACTTTTCAACCAAAAATGTCAAACCAAAGGATAATTCGATTTCACCGAGTTCATTGCTCACGTCCAAATAATTAAATACTTTACTCATTAACTTCTACATTTGGCTGATGAAACACGAAACACTCTTGAAAACACCGAGACCAATACCGCTGAATGTCGATTGACCTAAATTTTCTTAAACAAACGTCGAGGACAACACTGGAGAACACAATCTCAAAATTACACGAAGTACCGAGGCGGTTGTTTAAACGCATATTCGTATATTAGTTTGCGACCCATTCGCTTCATGGCTACGAGTAACACACTGCTGGCGCAACCTCTGCATTTTAACGCATACGAGTCGAGCGCTTACTCATCTCAATTTCAATTCCTGCAAGCATCTGATATTGAAAGCGCGCTCTCTCTCTCTCTCTCTCACACACACACTCTCACTTACTCTCCCTCTCTCTGACTCTGACTCTCTCTCTCTCCCTCTCTCTTGTTCTCTCTTTCTTTCCAAAAAGACCATAAGATTCCTTTTTTCTCATAAAATGAAAAATTAAATAAATATTCATTAATACTTTTTCACCTTAAAAATTAAATCTGTTACGTGGGCGAAACTACGAGTGTCGCTATATTAGCCTACTTATATAGCTTCTGACTTCAGAGAATGTTACTAAGAGTTTTCTACGAATGCGATGTTTAATGCACGATTTTCTTCGTAATATGACACATGAATGTTAAATGTTCTTTCCATAATATGTTATCAAATTTTCGTTTGCTCACTTTTCGCTTTCATACAAATATAGAAATACCTACATAATATTACGTGACTATAGTAAACAGCAAATTGACAGCGAATAATCTTACGAGGTATTCAGCCTTGGCCCTTGGCTAATAGAATAATACGCGTATACACCCATTTTTCTCTTAAATTGTGAAGTCATCACAACTGTTGAATCACAAGCAATGAGAACCGGCATCAACAATCGAAAATCGCTTTACTGAATCATCTAAGCTTTGAAATATAAGTGCGTAAAGATTCATTGACCGATCGATTTGCCAATTTTATTCAAATGAACGCGAATCGGAATTTATATATCGGACGGATACCATTAGTTTATTAATTTGCAAGGTAAAAGGCATTTCGTCGATTTCATATCCCACTTGGATTCGAATTCGCACATCTACATCGAACGAGTCTTACGAAGACTTCGTATTCACTTATTCGGTTACACGCATGGACATGCAAACTCTGACATTTCGAGAAAAAAAAAACTTTTTCTGTCGTTTCCCTTTTTCCTTTCTTTTGCGAAATCGTTACCGTGTGGCATTAATCGCGCGACTCTCATGAAAATGTACACGCGAGTCTCTTGTTAAAGTTCTCGCTAGCGATTTTCTCTGTGATTTATTATTGTAACATCGGTCACGAGGAGATAAACAGAACGCGTTGCGTGAAAATATTTACCAAGATTCGGTCGACTATCAGGCAGCGATAGCGATCCCGAGACAGAAGTCAATTTCGGCGATGCGCTATATTGCTATTATTGTGTTCGAGATGAAAAAGAAATCCATAGTTCGTTAACGATAAAAACACTGAGAGCATAGTGATTAGTCGATGAAAAGTGAACCGCTTCGATCGCAATGACGATTTTTTTTTTCGTCTAGAAGAGGCATCGAGACTGGAAGAATGAAAAGGGTGGATTGAACAATGAAGCTAGATAGAAAAGAGGGGAATGGAGAGACGAGTTGGCGTCGAAATCGTTACGCCGTCGAAATGTCAACGTACACGTAAGCACGTAAAACATATATATCTATGAGATGTTCCGAAAAAAACTTGCATTGCATATTATCAGGGCGTGATACTCGGATATTTGAAAAGAAATATTGGTGGACAGAAGGAAAGAAGGAAAGAAGGAAAGAAGGAAAAAAGGAAAAAAGGAAAGAGAAAAAGAGAGAGGGAGAAAGAAAAGGGCTGATGACTGAATACCGCATAGCGCGCGAACACGCCGCCCTCTCCCCTCTCGCGCGCGCACGAGCGTTCGTTATACGGAACGGTCGCTGGGTGCTGGTCGCGCGAGTAATCGAGGCCACCTAGCGAACTACCGCAACTCCAACAGATAGAAGATTCTCGCGAGGGGTTATAAAAAGCGAGCGAAGAAAAGAGCGAACGGAGAACGAAAAGAGGCAATAGTCGAGAAAGAAGGAGAGGCAAAAATCGACGGCGAGCGCGGCAAAGCGTGAGAAGTTAGCGAGCGATTCGTCTGGTTGACGCGCGATCGAAAGAGCGAGAGGGGGTGAGAAAGAGGTCGCGTTATCGATGACAAGAGGGGATAAACGACAGAGGGAGCTACGAAAGAGAGAGAGAGAGAGAGAGAGACGGGTAGAGAGCAAGAAAGATATTTGGAGGCAGCGACAATAGGAATGGATAGACACGAGTTTAATGATACGAGAAGGAATAAAACGTGCGAGAAACGTCAGAGGGAGAGGTGGGGAGGCGATGCGTAATCGGGAAGGATAGGGAGCGGGTCTGTTCGGTGTGCGACTCACCTCTAGAGGGAGGCAGGGGCTGGAAGCGGCCATGTTCCTACATGCGTTCGAACCTCTGCCCCGATAGCGATCCCGTCTTCGCACTGCCCGACACTTTTCGAAAAAAAAATTTTCAACCAAACACCAAGAACGACAACTACACACTTATTTCCGATATATTTTTTTTCAGGACGAGCACTGATAGCACGTTGCGGAAACTCGACGAAGCACACCACAATAACTCTCCTATATTTTCTCTCTTTCTCTCTCTCTTTCTCTCTTCCTCCCCTGGACTCTGTCACTGGCCGTATATCCAGATACCAAAGTCGACGTCGTCGTCGTCGTCGTCGTCGTCGTCGTTGTCGTCGAGTTTTTCCACGTTCCTCCTCTTGCCTCCTTCCTCGCACCCGGATACGACAACCGGGTCGGGATTGAAAAAAGAGCGAGAGGGAGAGAGAGAAAGAAAGAGAAGGAGAATGAAGATTGGTCTCGAGCTTTTCTCGTTCCCCTTCTCAAATTCGCAACGCGTTTTCCTATCCCTTGTCGTTTTTCACTGGCCTCTTCTTTTCCCCTTCTCGCTCCTCTCGACAGTCTCTATCTTCTCTCTCTCTCCTTTTCTCGCACTGACAATAACACCGGTCTCGCATGCACGCGCACTTTCCCGAGGTAGGAGAGGATGCCGCGTACAACACTCTCTTCCCTCCCGGCCAAACGTCACTTTTTTTTCTTGGTCTCTCTCCTCTCTCTCGCGCCACTCTACGCGCTCACTCCATCCGGACACTCCACTCGTCGTTCCTTCACCTATCACCAGCAGCACCAGCGCTTCTCTGTATTCCTCTACTCTTTTTTCCCTCCTTTTTTTTTCACTAAACAGTTTCTCTCTCTCTCCCTCTCACCCTCGAGAAAAAAAGAGGGTGCCCACTAGCTTCCTTTTCTTCTTCCTCGCCTTCCGCCGCCTCCGCCGCCGCCGCCGCCGCCGCCTCCTCCTCCTCCTCCACCACCCTTCCTCGGCTTTCTCCTCCTCGTCGTCGTCGTGATCGTCTTCGAGTCCGAACGCACCGCCGCCAGCAGCGCTTGTCGATCCTCTATCCTCGCGCACGCTCCCGGCAATCTCGTCCTTCTTCTCACCGTCGGCGTCGTCGTTGTCGTTGTCGTCAACGTCGTCGTCGTTGCGACGCGTCACGACGACGTCAACGTCATCCCGATACCTCGCTCGCTTTCAATTTTCCTCAACCTTTTTTGCCGTCGTCTTCGCCGTCTTCGCCTTCCTCGTCCACGTCTTCGTCCCCGTCCTCGTCCTCGTCCTCGTCCTCGTCCTCGTCCTCGTCCTCGTCCTCGGCGTCGTTGTCGTCGTCGCCGAAACGAGAGACGGCGGCGCTCTTTCCGATATCAAGCTGTATTGTAACTTTGGGTAAAGGCCGACCTCGCCCGTGCGATACAACGCCGGCCACCGGAGCAGCAGCCACCGCTGAATGCCCAGGAAAAATGGCGCTCTCCTCTTTTGTATCTATCTCACTCTTCGTCCGTGTGTGTCTCTCAAAAGCCGCTGGCCATGCAACGAAAAAATAATCAACCACCATCCACCGCAGCCACGTATCCTCAAACGTCACTCGCACGGCTCCCACTCTCTTGGTGTCTTTCTCTTTCTCACACTCTCTCACTCTCACTCGCTCTTTGAGCGCTTTTCACTATACCTACGCCGCGAGCATCGGAGCTCGTGGCCACAGCGGGACGGTCGCTCGACTACGTTCCTCCGTTCTGCCGCTCCCCCACCAGACTATCTTCCCCTCCGCGAGAACCCCCTCCTCGCTCGAATCCAACAACCCCACCACTCCTAACTCTTCTCCTAGCGCGCGTCAGCTCTTCGAACCAATTTCACCTCTCGTTCGAAAGCGCTATTTTCTTTCTTCTCCCCATTTCTTCCTTCTTTCGAAAAATAAAAGTCCAACCCTAGTTTTTCATTCCCATTCGGCCATTTTTTCTATCGATTCCTCCACCCGTGATCTCTCGCGATTTAATGCCTTTACGCTAATTGGTAATCTACCCCAATTTGTTGAGAGGCGATACGCATATATGGAGGAAACGTTCCGTGTTTTGGCTGCGAGTACAATTTCGGAAAAAAAAAACATAGACGAAGGAAAGAGACGGTTATCCAGAAAGAGAATCTGCGCAAACGCGTCGATTCCGCGTGCGGTATGCTGTATTATGAAGGCGGACTAGGTTACCAGCGTCGAGGCAAAAGGAGAGGGTGCGGATGAGAGAGAAAGAGAGATAGAGAGAGGAGGAGAGGGGGAGAGGGAGAGAGAGAAAGAGCGAAAGCAGAGTGCAGAGGGGTGAATAGTGTGGCGCTATCGCTTGTTCGCTTGCTCGCACGAGCGAGCGTAAATGTGTTGTAGCTCTCTCCAACTGGGCGTTCACAGTGGCGTATCCGGTTGGGCCAGTGCCCTTACTCTATCGTCGACTTTCCGTTCTCACGGTCGTAGTCCAAGTCAGCGACGGAGTCGGCGTAAATTTTGGAGCATGAATCGTTCGTTTCGGGTTAACCGTCGTGTATCACCTGTACCTATACACCTCGATTTCTCCATTCCGATTAATTTGAATTTATCGATGGAAACTCGACTTTCTACCTAATGGCGATGTATGTTCCGTTGTCACGGTAAATATTATTATTGGAACATTCGCGCGTTTCCCTCGATATTTTGATCTTCGACGCTGAAACATGAAGATCCGACCAAAATCTTTTTTCTCGACGAGTATACCTATATAGGACGACGAAAGGCGAATGCCCGTCTCCAACGTCGAACTACCAATGTCATAGACTAACCTCATTTTCGATATTGATTTCTAATTACGAGCACATAAACGACCAATCGCTCTTTAATTTCAACCTGTAATAGCTATATTTTTATTTTCCAAACAATTCCGTTTACATTATTAATACATTATATCGAATTTGATACACTTCCTAATGTAAATAAACAGGGACCAAGGTAATTTCTAAATACAATCGAAATATAGTAAGTCTTGTGGATAAAAAATTAAAATTAAAGTTACTTTGTACTTTGATCACCATATAATTTTATAATATTTCAAGAAGTCGATAATCGTAACATAGCTTTTTTATTTGTCGATTCTCCTTGAGCATTACGAGGGACATTTACGCACTTTTCTTATATTGTCGTAAAAATAATACATATATAATTATACATTTATTTGACATAACAACTCGAAAAGAAAAAGCCGTTGAAAGTTCAACTGACTACGCAGCAAACTGTTTCTTTGGTTTCCGTTATAATTCAGAAAAACAATGAAGCTCGATGAACCATAAACAAAGTCTTAGGTTCTATCAGGGAAATATCTCGAAAAAACAAAGAACAATAGATTTTTTTGCAATATAAGGGAGCGGCGACAGCGTTTGTCTCGAACGAGTATCACAGTACAGTAGAGTCGACAATCTTGCGTTGGCTTTGATCTCTTTAAAGCTTCCTCCCTGAAGGTGAAATTTAGTCGAGCTACCGGCAGACGACGCCACCGGCACGACGAGCGACTCGACTGGCGCGCTCTTCGTGGGGTTGTGTTGTCGAGGGTGGCCCGCGTTAATGTGTGCGTGCGTGTACGTAGACTCGCGATCGCGAGTGAGCTTTGGCCGTTTCGTGGAAAGGGTGTGCGTATGCATGTCGCGGGCTGCGCGATACTGCGCGAGAGAGCTCCTCGACTCGAGACCAGGGTGGGGTAAAAAGTAAGAGAGAGTGGAGATCCAGGGGAGGGTGAACCAGTGGAATAGTGGGAGAGGGCAGGCACCCCGCGCCTGACCGGAAGGGAGGGCTGCAGACCGTGCAGCGAGTGCATGCGCACTTGTTACGACAAACATCGGAGTCGTTAATCGCAAAGCGAGGATGAGCTTCCGAGAGCTACAGACTCGCTCGCGATTAACCAACAACTTTCGTCTCTATACTCTATCTTCATTTTTTGCCATTAAACTCTCTCATTGTTCGTAATTAACTCGCAACAATTTTTTCACCGTTTTTTTTCTAATTAATCATGTAACACAGAATTTTTCAAGATTTTATTTATTCCGAAGCGAGCTTTTTAAATTCGACATGCATGTATTCTAGTACAGTGTATAGGAAGGTAGGAAGACGGTAGCTCTCGAAATGCAACCACGTTCGCAAATTGCAAGAGCTAGCGTGTGAAAGGACGAGAGCGCGGTAATACACGTGGTCGGTTTAATGCAATCTGTATTTATATAAGTATAAACGTATGAATATTCATCGAACGCGTGCCTATATAATATTCAGAAAACCCGGCGCTCTGTGAAAGAGAGTTCGAGAGCCTCAAAAGAACGTATACATATTTTCGGATCCGTAAATAATTAAGGAAAACGCGAAGATAAAACTCAAATACTATACAACGCGATATACCATTTTTTTTCACGAAGTAATTAAAAATCATTCTGTTCGTGTACATTATGAGAATATCGTATAGCTCGCATGCATATTCAAACTACGTCGATGACACTCATTGTTCCTTTTATTAAATCCTCGAGGATGCTAATCGAGCAATTTTTTCATGAGATCGTTTTTAAAATTTTCTTACTTTGGTCGACCGATTATAAAAAGATGCGAAAACTGCAAAAATACAAGTGTGATTTTATTTCTGAATAAAAAAAAATAATAAAATAAATATGAAATTCTATGTTCGGTTCAATGATCCGAACGATCGTTTTGTGAGAATTAATTGCACACGTGAGGCAAACTGGCCAAGTTAAATCCTAAAACGCGGAGACTTTCATTGTAACTTGTCCCTTATCGCTAAATTTCGTTTTTACGATAAATAATTACGTGACTCTTGATTCATTTCTGTATAAATGTAACATCGAGAGATATGTATCGAGAACGTATCGTAGATTTATCTGTTATTGTGAAAACTCTCACAGAAATTTTTCTTAGTTTTGCAATTGACAGGTACGAAGGAGCTAATAAGTTATGAGTTTTTAATTACGCGCATTTCAATTTCGTACGTGAATTCAGTCTACGTGATTACGTCGTTAAAAAAAGGAATCGAGGAAATGTCTAATTGTTTGTAGAAATTACTTAATTGAGATGAATTACAAGACTCGCATTAACGAGATAAAGAGACGGATAATTCTCGATTTTTCTTGGAATGCGTTATCGGGAGACGTTGAGTTTTTTATTCCGATTTACGAGAAACGGGTGATTATCGCAGTTTCGTGCATCGCACATCCCACGCGTTTTCTGGGTTCGGCTTCGGCCCGGTGGTGGGTTCGAATGCATCCCCTCTACCCGGTGTTCCAGCGCGACTACCCTGCGCACGGCAGCTAACAGAAAGGCTGTTGTGTACACACGGGGACGGAACGACTGTAGCACACTAGGTCAGAGCACTCCGATTGACCCCTACCGAGTCTGCCTGCCTCACCGACCCCCACATGATACATCGCACCACGACGCGCAACCCTTCTCGAAATCCAGCTGAGTTGTAACACGAATAGTAAAACAGCTGGAACGGAACGCGATTAATCCGTAATTATGTTTCTTATTATTCGCTTTTTTTTCGGTCTAGTCGCCAACGGTCGATAACGCTGTCCCATCGAATCACGGCACGAGCTCTTTAACGTACCCGCAAAATCGTCACGACAACCAAACCCCGAATACGCGAGACGACCTATACAGTAGTAAGACTGTACGAAATCGAGAAACGAAGAAATTCTACGAGACGAGATCGAATTGAATTTTTAAATACGCAAATTATACATTTGAAGTCTAGGGTCGTTGATATTTTTTCATCTTTGTCGATTACGGCAGATGTGGGACGGTAAAACGGGGGAGTATAAAATCCGGAGCGTGGGCCGAGTAAGAACTGGATAGTGGTTAGCGCGTTATACTACATAGATCGTAGGATGAGAATAAATCGAAAAGCGCTCGCGCATATAATCACTATATATCAACGTTCCGTGTGTATGCATTCGCTTCCACTTTGACAGCGGCGCGCCACGATGGTAACTATCGCGTTATTCATACCGTATACCATGTCGCCGCATTTACCGCAATGCGAGTAACTTCTTTATTCTTCATTTTTCATCACCGTGGCACGCTCTCGACAGCAACGCAACGACAGTCGTTTGGTCAAAATTGTTTCGTTCCCGTTGACGATGGTAATCGCGACAAAATTGACCTCTTTACGCATTAATTTCGATCCGATTGAATTTTTAACCGGCGCGCGTAAATAATTGAGCCGGCATAGGCTCGCGATAGGCTCGACGACCTAATGTCGCGTATCGCGTTTAAAATCGGGACAACGCATAGACGAGATCGGGCCTGATTCAGGGTTAAATACATACTTATCTCTTTCGAGAGCTCTATATCGATATTATACTCGCCAGCAGTTCAATGGATAACACGTTCCCATCCGGTGTGACGTCAACCGTTCGAGAAATCGATATCATCATTTCCACCTGATATCGTAAAGAAATCAAAGAACCGTCCGCGTATTAACAGCCATCGATCTGTTTTCCTATCGCTATATGGAGAGTGCCATCAAAATCGATAACGCGCTATTCGTAGAATGATATTACAACTCGAGCCGCGTCGCATAAATAGTTTATGCGCGTCGACAAAGGACCGAAATAAGAGCTTTTAAATTTCGCTTCGGAAATTCGAAATATCGGCTACGGTGAGTTCCTTGAGCGTGTTTCAAACAAAAGAACGAAGAACCAACGGATCGACGTTGCCCAGCGCTAGCTTTTTTCCGCCATTATAAATAGGCGCCCTTTGAGCAACCACCACGTGGATCGTTGCGACGGTATTTTGTACCGATAATACCGCCGATGAGATGAATCGTTCGATAAAAATTTATCCAAAACGGGAAACGTAACGATACGTCCTAAAATAATATTGAATGAGAGAACGAGTTGGCTCATTATCACGGGCGATGAATTATCGCTGGATTGTTGAGAGTCCTCAAAGCGGAAAAGTAACTCGGCGAAAGGACGTGTTGCGAATGGCAAGTTTGCTAGCCCGTAATGGGAACCTATTAAGGCAATGCATTCTACACAACGCTCGAGTCAACCAGAATCGCGATATAGTGTCAACAAACTTGACATGCACAGTGGTGTCGACAGTCGTTATCGTTTATGCGCTGCAATAAATTCGAAAGACCGAACATATCGCGCGAGTTCGAGTTCCCTTACTACGCCCGTTAGCGAGGCCGTTTTCCATCCCGTTCGCGTCTGTTCCGCGATTCTCGTGTTTTTCTTCTTTAAATTAACGTCGATTATTGTTAACGACGCGGCATAAATGTTATTCCGCGTTTATCGGCACCCACCGTTCTCTATTAAC
Organism: Goniozus legneri; assembly: GCA_003055095.1. NCBI lineage: Eukaryota > Metazoa > Arthropoda > Insecta > Hymenoptera > Bethylidae > Goniozus > Goniozus legneri. The sequence goes on from NCVS01000913.1 coordinate 102,353, forward strand.
GAACCGCCTATAGGGTGTGATCCCCTTCTTTTTTTACTTTCCCCTTCAAACCATGCCCATGTAGGCTCCGTCGTCGCACACGCTTATTTATACGTGTAATACCAGAAGGTTCACGAGTTATCCGAGCTTGTTTTTTTTTTCGCAAACTCTCGCGACAAAGTAAATCGATCGGTGGACGATTTCGAGATTTCGTTTGTGTATAGAAGGATGGAGGAGGAGAATCCCCGATGAAAGCTATGAAAGCGGAACGCGACCTGCAGGTGCGGAAAACTTGACCGAGTTTTACGAGGTGCACGAGGGCGCGCAGGGCGACCCAGATTTTGACCCTCGACTCGAGCGCTTATCGTCCTTCTCGTTTCTTGTCGGTGCTATGCCCAAAATTCGCGATATCGTCTAACGAATATGGAACTACCTAACGATTGATAACAACGGTGTAGATCCTCGAAGTCAAATTGCTCAAAATGTAATGTAATAATTTCACAGGCATAGTCTCGTTCAAAACAAGCCCAAATCGGAAGCTGAGAAATAACGTATATCAGTCCGGGATCTAGCCATATTTGAGATTAAATCAGCACCAATTAGCGCATTGGATGAAATATAAGATTAAATCCAAATCCAAATTGATACTAATTCTCGAATTAGAGCGAGGAAACTGAAATCAGGTTAGGCGAATCTAAATCAGTACTTATTCAGGTTGAAAAAATCCGAATCGGTTGGGACTCCGTAGGGTACCATACAAAGAACGAAATCGAACGGACTTAAGTCTTTACGCGATGAGTACAGAGAGCGATAGGGTTTCCGATGTAACAACGAAGCGGTTTGACCGTTCGTATATCCGATCGGAAATCAACTTTTCTGTTATCGCGTTAACACTTCGCATTTGTTGCAAATTACGCTGAATCCCAGCTGTAAAAATTCGGCGCTTCCTACTGAAATCGAATACAAATCGGAAAGAGGCAACGATAAAAAAATATGCATTGGACAACCCATATTGCAACCCTTGGCGTAACCCATATTGGGGGCCATGAGTATCTAGATCGCACAATACCGTACTCTAACGACGAGCAAATCAAATCAAGCCGTTTTGCCGCTGGTAACTAGAGCGAGAGAACGCACGAGGGCAGTATCAGACGACTATATTTAAGCGACGAGTGAGTGTAAGAATCCGAGTGTAACGTCTGAAAAATAATCGTGAGGACACCCATCGCCGTGAGACGTGTACGTCTTCGTCACGGTGTTTTACGAGTAAAAGGGGAAGAGGATGCGGCGTTTCATCCAATTAGAACGGAAAAGTTCGTTCGACATTCGACGACATTTTATAAGTAATTAGTATGAACGCGGGAATTCGATAATTACAGATCCGAAAGGTGACCTGAGAAGTAATTGATAATTATTTCATCCGCTTACGGTCGAGCGCAGAGGTTGCGACCGTTTGCCCTATACACCCACATTTTCTGTGACGAGGGAGAAAAAGGACCTTAAAAAAGGAGAGAGAGGGAGAAAAACCACGCACAAACAAATTACGTAGAGCGAAACGAGCAGGGAACACAATTCGTTAGTCGGCTACGCCTACAGTGCAAAATTCCTCGAAAATCGCGGTGAAAGGAAAGAAAAATAGTTTATAGAGCATTGTGCGCTTGCGTCATTTATTTTGGTTAATATACATAATATATATTCGTATGATGCGCTCATTGCGCGTATTACCGATTCCTCCTGAATTTCTGCAACTCTATCTTGGCGAAAATTACAACGAACTATCGCGTTCTACCGTGACGTAAAAAGAAGAGCAAGGGAAGAGTCTCGAGCTAGAGGCCGCCGGTAGTGACGGAACTCGAGTGCTGAGTAACTCGACGTCTCCCTTTATTTTTCTCTATTCGCTATAGTATCGGGTAACCTAATGAGAAAAACGCGTAGAAGGAAAAATCGGGAGAGGCGAAGAACGAGAGTCGTCGACGGCGACGACGACGTATGGGGCGAGAGATAAGGATTGAATAGAGAGGGAGGGAGGGAAAAGGTTGACGCGCGTGAGAACGACGAGGTAGCCGAGGTAAAGAGGATGGCTTGGCCGGAGAGGGAGAGAGAGCCCGAGGGGAGGGGAGCGAGAGAGCGAGAGGGAGAGCAGAGGAGAGAGAGAAAGAGAGGAGGCACGCGCAATGCGGGTATTGATTCACGGTGGCACGACAGCCGGCCGCGGCAGCCGGAGCGAGCCGCTTGAACACATCGAATAGAGCCGAATCGAGAATCGAATCGCATTCTATCGTATCGTATCGAATCGAGTCGATTAAAGCGACGTATTCCGTGGCTTCCTTTCCAACACGACGGAGCTTGCCGGGAGGAGGGTTCGGCAAGGGCGTGGACTCCTCGCGAAAAAAAAACGCAGGGGATGACCATCCGATTGTTTTCCTCCTTCCCATCTTCCACGATTCGCCAATCGATTCGAAATCGCTGGATATATTCGTTCGAGGACGCTTCCACGAGCTTTCGGCTATCGTTAATCAGCGTAATCGAGCGGCTAAAGCGAAAATAGCCACCGGGAGAGCGTTCCGTTAATGCAATCTTTAATGTATTCCGCGCGAGCATTAATACCTGCTATATAGGTGTAATCGTTATTCCCGCCCGTTCGAAAATTCGTCTTCGTTAGCCTTTAATAAAAGATTAACCGTTGTATTAACGCGCCGCATTATGGTTTATCCGGCGTCTTCGTATTGCTCCTACCGACGCTCGAATTTAGCTTATTCACTGAGTTACGGCCTTGGCGGACAGTACGACCCAAGAACGATCTCGAGGATACAAAATATATCCGTCGGATGATATTCTCATCTACGACTACCTGGGTCGAGCTCTGTTGATTGCGCGGTGCGAAAATGGTAATTGGTCGGATTGTCATTGCGCGCTCACGTCCGATACACGCCACGAGTCATGAATGAAATTTGCCCGAATCGTTTCGGTGCTCTCGGCTCCCAACCGCGAGTCCTACTTCTGTCACGAGCATCGACCTACGGGTAAATAAAAATTGACAATTGAACATTTTTTTTCTCTTCCGTCTCACTGCGCCATGCAAACGCCTATACGTATATTCGAGAGAGTGGACGCGGTGAAAGATTTATCGTGCACTGGTATAACGAGATTCGCGTGTTTGTCGATAGTAAAAAAAATTCCCGTGTAATGGAAAAATTAGCGTTCTTCCGCGAATGCAACGAGACCTCGTGAAATCTTCAAATGTCTTTTATTCCGTGACGTTCTTTGTCTCTCTCCCTCCCTCTGTCTGTCTGTCTGTCTCTCTCTCTCTCTCTCTCTCTCTCTCTCTCTCTCTCTCTCTCTCTCTCTCTCTCTGTAGTCCTCCTGGTAAATTTCAGACTTCGACGATAGACACTAAGCGTCCAGATAACGAGTCTTGATCAACCAGAAGCGCTTCGGGCGCACTGTCTCCTGGAGTCCTACTTCTGCCACGAACATCGACCCGAAATAAATCAAACTTGACAAAGAAAATTTCAGCTATACACTGGTCAGGACAAATGACATAGGGGAATAAATGGTGTAAAATAACTGGAGGATGACATAGCCTTGTAAAAATGATTTTGTGAATTATTTTTCACTAATCAAAGCTTTTATGATTTTTTCGCAATTTCTCTCTCCTTTATGAATGGTAACGACGATAATCGCAAGCTTTTCGAATTTTTTGTAACGGAAAATTTAATTTATCTGATTATGTATAATATTTTATATTCTTAAATGAATAATTTAAGACAATTTAATTTTTATCAGCTCAAAAAGAAATTGCGCGAATAAACGAACGAATAATTTTTTTTTGAATGATTAAATTTTACGAAAATTCTTTTCGTAATCATTTAATTTTAACTAGTAATTATCACGAGCAGCGCCTATTCGTGAAATAACAATTTTGTACCAGTGAAACTCGTTTGTATATATAAGCTAATATGGTAAGATCATTCGCTACCGAATATCTCAAAATTGTAAAAGATCTTTTCGTTACTATGAGTAAATTTTGCAGATAATATATTAATTCCTCTAAAAAATTTAAATGTTAACCATTCGTAATTGATTGCGTCTTGCGTCTTACGTACGTCATTAATCAAACTGTAATACCAGCACGAGTTAGCAAGGGTAACTACTCTCTAGCGCCACCTTCCATATTCTCTTTGGCACCCCAATGCTTCGAGTTTTGCCGACTGCTCTCAATTCAGTTTCCATATTTAGGAAAATGAAAACGAATTAGGAATATGTTTAACAAATTAATCAAATTTCTCCACTATTATCCTATTTTTATCTACTCTACTCTTTTAATATTTAAAAACCATACGAATCACTCTGATTTACCGACTACAGATTACAGACCGTGCGAAATTCTAAGATTCGAAGCGAAGCAAATTTTTCAATTTTTCAAAAAGACAACAAGACAGCACATTGATAACATGCAACTACAGTTTTCACTATTCGCAAATAAAATATAAAAAATATTGAGAGTAACTCACATGATATCGCCGAACTTGATGCGCGTCTGGACAAGCGCGCAACTTTTGTAATCGCTGGTGGAGACAGCCCGACGTCTGATCGCATGGCGGGAAAAATTTGGTGGTATCGGTAGTCCATCGTTTAGGTCTGTATAGGCGTAAATCGGGCCGGGTCCGGGTCCAGTGGGAACGCCATAGGTAACCAAGTTGAAACCACCGCGAACGAGAGGACTGCTGCCACGTCTGGTGCGCGTTGACACGTGCCGACCGCCAACGCTGCCGAGCATCCTGCAAACTTTTCCCCATCCGCTGTTATCTTATCCCGCCCTTCCCCATCCCCAGAATGCCATTTAATATCAGTTCCATCGATGGTGCGATAGTTTTGTTCCCGGTTTAATTCACTTACCCGAACTATAAAGACAACTTTTAACCGATAATGCAATTATAAACGTATGTACGTATCTCGAAAATTTACGATGGATAAACTGTTGCTGTTCCCGAAACTTTGAATATTCGATTATCTTTCTTATATTAGAAATTTTCGCTGTAGTTCTCTTAGGTAAATGCGAGAGTTTTACAAACTGTAGATGGTAGGTAGCTATGTATGAATCGCAAATGAGTGACAAGGAGCAACGTACGTTTTAATATCCGTAATAAAGACAAGTATATTTCACCTAATACGAATTAATTAACGTTCACCGGATAATAACCAACGGTTCTTTTGTCAAATCGGCCCTTCGCTAATGAAACGATTTGAGAAAAAGTCAGTACACATGCTACCTATGTCACAACAATTTTAATTAAAACTGAAATCTCCTGCTCGTTCCGTCCTATGTTTTGAATTCAATTTTCTTTTATTTATCTTAATGATCTTCAACGAAACGTATACCTATTCGAATAAATAGTTTTGAAATTGTTATCTCGGTGGAAGCGAATTAAATCGAAAAGTCGCGTTAATGCGTAACGTCATCCCGCATCGGTATATTTATCATTTTATCAAATTTCGAGCGCGTGAGTTAGCGTCGAATCGCGTGCACCCCATCCCTTTACTGTTTTAACGCTTGCCAATAAAATCCGACGAGATAGCGAGGACGACGCAACACCGTTCAGGAACCTCCATGCCGAGTCTCACCGGAGATTAGTTTATCTCACGCTGTGAATCGTACTGGGTAGGACAGTTGAAGCGGGGGAAGGAAACTGCGTCCCCGACGCATTATTGTAATCTCCCTTCACTTTTCGATACGTTGCATATATATATGGAAATTTATTCGCGCCTGTAAATTGTTCTTACTAAATTTAACGTCGAAACGCGACATAATTTTCCGTAATATTTTTTAATTTTCTTTCTCGTCATTCTTTTCCGTACAGAATCAATTGAGCTATTTTTTACTATACCTTTATTCGTTTATGTAAAGTAAAATGTATTTAATATTTTACACACGTATTCGAGAATGAGAAAAAAAACTTACTTTTGGTTTAGCTTTAATGGCTCGAAAAGGTCGCACTCCCAGCTTTCGAATTCGTCTCGATCCGTGTGTGCTAAGCCGGAATACGATATCCTCAATCCAATGAATTATATATGTCAACGCGTTAGGTAGTTACACAACATGTTGTTTTCTCATCCAGTGTAGTATGATTTATTCTACTTTTCGATAAAAATATATTTTACTGCATTTATGTTAGAATTTCTAATGCATGTTTGAAATCTCAGTTAATGAAACTTACACTCATGGAAAAATAGATGGTTACAAAACGACACGTTAACATAGGTAGATTAATATTCCAATTTTAACAATTGTCATACCGATAATGATATCATCACATTTTTCTTATAAATTTTATTACTACTGCTAACTAATGTTCCTTGAATATTCCGAATAACATCTGAAACGAACAAACGCAATGAGAATCCTCCTGAATCCTGATTAGTTTTATTTTTATGTTATGTTTTATCAAATTGCTACACGCAGAAAAAAAAATATCTCGATGAAACCGACAACGTTACACATAACATTTGCAAGCTCTCGGCGATAGCTACACACTGAGGGTAGTACACTTGAATTTCTGCCACCCCAGTAACTAACCAATCAGCTATCTCTACGAATATATAGTCACTCTGAGCAGCCAATCAGAAAACATTGATCATTTTAAAAAATTCCATGTACTTGGTTATAAGTTAATAATTTGATTTTCGAAATTCAAACGCTATTCATGTTAAATCAAAAATATTTGACTGCGATAAATTTTAATGTTTTTTCAATATTCAAAGTCATGATCTATACCATGGAAAAATTTGCATAAACTTTATCGTATAACTTTCTGAGAATTTAATTTTTTGAGAATGTACAAAATCGCACACACCCTTATGAAAAATCGGGACTTAACCATTTTCTACAACATTTACTATCACTTATCAATTAGATGAAAAAACATTGAAATTAGTTTTTTAAGATAAATACCTATACAGATTCAATTATTTAGAACAAAATATTTGGCTTACCGTGAAAAATGACGAGAGATCGACGAAAGAAAACGTTATTTACCCAAGTTGAACGCAAATTCACAATGGTGCCAACTTACATACTAGTTATGGCGGTTATGACTATCGACAAAAATGAATCAAAATGAATTCCATTTTCAATTTTTGTTGTTATACCTAGTATTTTCTATTTCAATAATAAATGTTTCGTCAAATATTTATTTTAGTATTGTTTAATTTTTGGTACTATAATTGAATTTTTATAAATAATTAAAATAATAAATACTTAACAATGAATACTATTACACTTCATTTGATTCACATGTATACGCGATCTATACTATTTTTTGAAAAATATTTGTTGTTTTTAAAATTTCTAGAGTTTTATTGTCGTAATAAAGGTTATAACAAATACGAATAACAAAATTACTTATAAAAGATTTTATTTTATATAATATTTTTCTAAATATATAAGCAGTAGATTCAAATTTCCAATTTTAATGATAACGAATAACTTGAAAACGACTACAATTTTTTTATTACATAAAATCTAACTACTTGTATAAAAAAATGTAATCCTATCATGTATCGCATTAGACGAACACAGTAGATACGAAATTCATTACGACGAACAATGATTCTAATAAGAGCACAAATTGCTATGAATCTTTCATTTTTATACAACAATTTCATGTGTGATATAACTCCTTATAAATCAAATAACTTTAGATTACAAATTAATATTTATCATTACAATTAATGACCGAAAGATCACGTTTATACATAGTAAACACTCATGTAGCACAATGAAAAACGATGTTAAAAATCACATGATTTTATAATAAAAATCTTATCATGGCTCAGTCTCGAAAATGATTATTCTTAGAAAAAGCTCGATAAAATAAACATCTAAACAAAGATCTAAAGTAGACATGTATACACCTGTCAAAGTTCACTGTAATACTAAATAATGTGATGTGTATAATATATAAATTTCTTATTTCAATAAAACCATCCATTACCCATCACCTATTTGTACTTCATTTCTCAATTCCGTATGGTAAAATTAAGTGTTCAAAATTATAAAATTCTGAGATTCTGTTAAACTCAAAATATAGTTAGTAATTCCATCTGAAATTAATTATTTAAAAAAAAATTCTTCAAGCTGTTTCATCCGCTGACATTTCTTCTTGTTGAATTTTTCGACGATAATTATCTAACGTTACTTGTATAGTCTTCTCAGAGTATCGACAGTTTTCAGCTCCACAGGTACACGTAAAAGATTTGCATTTTATTATCCAAAATTTTTCACCATAATCAAACCTAAAAATACGATTCAGTTTTTAGAATTATTATAAATCTGATTCAATGAAACTTAATTTCCAACATACCCAAGTTCTTCGTCAGCTTCAATATCTCGATTCGCAAAAAATGCTATTCTCGGAAAATGTAAATCTTGATGTTCTACGAAAACTCGAACTGGTAAAAGGTTTGGTGCGCATGAATGATTGATAAAGCGAGCTATGTTTCCATACCGTCTAGCATCGATGCAGTAAGTTTCTCCATCCTAATATGCGATAAAAGAACAATTAATTAACATCTATCTGTTAATTCAAATAAAATAAATGTTGCCGTGTATTATAAATTTTTGTTCAAAGCTACACGTATATTTATTTACAACATAAAAATTTGGTTTAGTTATGAAACTTACTCTATTATCTAAATCAAATAAATATGAATCATCTTCTCGGTGATCGGCTTCCGAATCAGAAATTATTTCTCCGACATATTCACATACATATGTTCCTTTTGGAATTTGTCGGAGAGACTGAAGTCCCCAACCTTTTCCTTTCGTTCGAAACAACCGAAACCGTTGTGTTAAACCATGCTGAACAACCCGATTATTGCATGTTATTCGATTGCAATCACAAGCTGGGTTACATTCAAATAACATGGGAGGATCTGGATCGTAAATCACGCAACAGACAAACAAATATTATAAATTGTTACAAAGACATAATAATTAAAAGATTTGGAAAATAATTTATATAACATATTTCACCTGCGTAATTGAACTCTGGAATTAACTTTCCTTCTTCATCATACCAACATCTGAGACTGATATTACCGCATAAGCATTTTTCAGAGCTACAATTATCTTCACACCTACAAGACTGAAGAGATGTTATACATCGATCAACGTTAATTTGGCTGGTAAAACAATTTTCAGTAACATAGACGAAATCTGTAGGCTTATCTTCATTGTCAAATCCATTAACGCATTGTATAGGATTGGTTTCTTTTCCTCGAGAAATATCACTAAAAATTTATTTTTTTTAATATAAACGGGATAGAACAACTATTCCATTATAATGCAGATAATATTCACTTAGTTAGAACTTTCACAGATTTTTCCCACAAATTATCCGACAATGCATTCACTTTTGCATTTAGTTTCAATGCAGCCATAGTATCCCCGTCTGTTGTACAACAGTCTAATGCCGTTTCACCCGCCGCATTTAACTCTCCAACTTTTGCACCATGAGCTAACAGTAAAACACTAACGGCGTATTGGTCTTGTCGAGCTGCTATATGTCTGATTAATAATAATCAATTAATAACGTAATAAAAAATTAAAAAAAAAAAAAAAGAACAAAATTAAACCAAAAGCTAGCATGTAACTTACAAGGGCGTATCGCCATGAACATTAACAGCGTTAACGTCACATCCATCATTAAGAAGCATTTCAGTTATTTCTGAACTTCCACTATATGCACTCCAGTGTAATGCTATATTCTGTTCTGCATCTCGAATAAGAGGATCGCACTTTTTATCTAACAAAAATCTTGCTACATCGACGTGACGAAATTCACAAGCCCAAATTAAACTTGTCCAGCCTCCATCATCTACCGAATCTGTTAAATTCAATAACATATATTAATAATGTGAACTTCTTAGATAATAATCATTATTATTACCAACTAATGTTCTCGGCGCTTTGCATTCCGTTAAAATGATTTTGCAAACATCCAAGTGGCCCGATTTAGCAGCCATGTGTAATGCGGTCATTCCGTCCTCCCCTTTTAGTGTAACATCAGCGCCTATTTTCATTAAATATCTTACAACTTCTGTTCTACCTTTTGCAGCAGCTAACATTAAAGGAGTCAATTGATTTCTATCCATAACATCTAATTGAGCACGGGCTTGTACCAAAACGTGTACACATGATAAATGTCCTTTCTCTGCAGCAAAGTGCAAACCAGTACGGTGAGCATAATCTTTGAAGGTATGATTCGCGTTGTATCCACAAGCTGAAAAATATTAATTCATTTAGTTTTGATTTTTAAGAATGAAATACATTGAGATTCTTTAAAATTTCTTTAAAACTCACCTAATACATTAACTAACTTTTCTAAGTCTCCATTCTTTACCGCTGTATATAAGCTCATCAATGTGTAACGTTCTGGTCTATCCGAATTTGAGGACGGTTCAGGTATCTTTATCATATCTGGTTGAATTAAAGGAACAGGTGGATTCTCTGCTAACTTTGTATTGTCACCTTTGCCAGGTATACTCATTTTTGCAGAAGGTAACTTTGAAAACTTTTTCCGCGTAGGTATATATACAGGTCTTCGCATACCATTCATAGTTACCATTACATCGTAATTTGTACTGTCACTTCCACAATGGGGACATAATCCTTTTTTGTTAGAATAAACTTCACACTCTCGATGATATTGATGACCATTTGTACATTGTACAAATCTCCCTTGAGAACAAAATAACCCACACGATGGACAACAATTATGTCTAAGAAGTCTTTCTTTATGCATACGACAAAGAATTATAAAAGGAACACGTGTACTAGGTCTTCTCATTGCAACATCATTACTATCAACTTCGTTACAACATCCCACTAATCTGTTATCAATGGAATCTGTGGCAGTACAATATAAAGGACCTCCACAGCCAGTAATTGTTACGTACAGTTGTGATCGAACTTGACACAAACACAACATAGATTGTCCATAAGGCTGAAATGTGAAAATACTTTTATAATTAAATCTAAGATAATAGCGAGATGCATCAAATAAGTTGAACAATCACAAAAGTATTTTGATAATTATCATAATTCATTATACTAACTTCGCTTACAATCGCAGTGGACTCTGGTTTAGAAGCTTGACCTTCAGCAGGACTTGGACTTGGAGCCATACTTCTACGAGTCCTCTTGGCGGGCATAATACCTTCTGTTAAATTGAAATTTTCTTATTATTCATTAACATTGGATAAATACATAATTTAAATGCAATAATCAAATAGTCACCTTCTGGATAGTCATTATTTTTTCCAGTTTCTGCAATAGAAGGGCCCCCATCTAAATACATTTTATTATAATATTTTTTACATTGATTTTGTGAAGTATGGTCAATTACTAGAAATCAATTTTTACCTTCTGTAGCATCAATTCTTGCTAATTTTCGAGCTGCTTGACTCCCCCTTGGTCTACCTCTTTCTCTTTTAGGTCTACTAGTTGCTGGTTTTAAAAATGGTTTTTCTACATCAGATTGGTGTGACATTTCATCATTGATTGGACTTCCAATAGAATTATTAAGTTTTGTTTGTATATCAGAACTCCTTGTCATAGGAGAAAGTTTTGGCATGTCATCAAAATCCATAGCAATATTTAAAGATTCGTCAAGATTAATTTCTAAACTATTCTTTAAACCTGCAGAATTTTTAGTAACTTCAGCAGATGTGTTTAATTCTAATTTATCGTTGATGTGATTAGATACTATGATCTCGAGATCTTGTGATGTGTCAATATTCTTAGATGGCTTAATATGGTCTTTTTGTGTTACAATTTTTTTCGGTCTACCCGGTTTACTATATTTCCTTTGTTTTTTAGATTGCAAATGTTCCTCAGTATAATTTGATTTTTCTTTTCGTGCTATTGCACTTTCTAAGACAGTACTTTTGAATGATTCCTTACACATTCTTCTCGCCGATCGTTTTGGGCCTGGAGACTCTTCTATTGATTCACTAAAAGTATTAAACATTGTTAAATATAAAATATTAATTATATATACTAAAAAGAAAACAATTAAATAACCTTAATGCTCTCAATCTAGGACGTCCAGATCTTCGTTTTTTTGTTACTGGACTGGTGGTCTCTTCTACTTTTTCAATCTGAGTTGCTGATACTTCTGCATTCTTCTCAATGCTTTCTTGAATTTGAATCAGTTTGTCATCGCTAACAGACATTTTGATATTAGTATCATTTGTTCCTTCAACTTCTTCTTTACTTTCAGATATTGGAATCTTTTCTACTATAGCTTTTTCCATTTTATTTTCTTCAGAATCAGATTTTTCAATTACATCTGAATTTTCATCGTAAGTTTCAACTTTAACTGAAACACCACCAATTTGGTCGCAATTTACTAATTTATCAGGAACAAGAGTAAGGTTAGATGAGCAGCTTGAGATTTTAGTTTTTCGACCATGGTCAGTGTTTTCATCGATAGTTCTAAATGTTAGTACTATACGAGGAATGTCATTATCTTTTTTAGTATTTTCTGATTTTGTTGAGTTACTATCATCTTTATGATTTTGTTCTGCAATTTCCTCAGTAATATTTTCTGTAATTTCTAATACTTTGCTTGTAGTATTTTCATCAACACAACTGTCAAATTTTTCATCTTCTTCAACTGCAGGTGTTAGATTTGAAGAATCAACTATATCATTTTTGTCTGAACGGGGATTATCAGTGATTTTCGGTGGATTTACTGTTTTGTTAAATTCATTTGTCATGCTCTCTAGAATCTGCTGAATACTAACTTTATCTTCGTCCTTTTGCTCAGAAGCCATATCTTCCTCTTCAACTTCTTCTTGGCAACCCTCGCTCGGAACAGTGTTAGTTTCATCATTTTTATTATCCGACATTGTATTATTTTACTTGATCTTAATGATCACAGTACTCAATAACTTTAATATTATTTTTTCACTAGTAACTGAAAAACTTTTATCAAATAAACTGTTTTCGAATAAATCGCCTCAACATTGATGTCTTTCACGATGACAACAATAATATATTTTCACAAAAATTTTCGATCATTTCTTTTCATAAATAATTTCCTATCTCTAATTATATAACACAATTAATTCACTATACATTTTTCTTAATTTATTTTACGCATTTATGCCCGTACGAACGTTTTGGAAAAATATTCATATGCTCCTTGGCATGCCCAGCATAAAGCTGGAAGCCATATTGATTGTTCGGGTTCAGGGACGGCCGATTCAAGCGCGGACTTTATTTTTAAAATCATTTCCGTTCAGTAAGTATCAATTCACTTGAATATGTAACCCAAATATAGGTATTATTCGCAACTATTTAGAAATAGGATTTGACGTTATTTTTTTTAATAATACAAATTCAATGTAGAATATTTTTATGACCCTTGATCTTTAACTTTGATTTTTTGAATGGAAAATTAATTTTTATCATTCATTTTTATTTGCGTCGACAAGGACGGTATTATACAGAGAAACATATCTGTGAAAATGTGTATAGCTATTTAGATAATGTATCTTTGAAAGTATGTATCTATTAAGAATAGTATTCACGTAAGTAATTTAAAAGAAAAAGGAGAAATCAACTAAATTAAAATGTGATCGCAACAGTAATTTTTTTTTCGTACGACAAAAAAGACTTAAATGAATATGAAAATTGAAGTATGAATAAACAATAAATACTATAAAAATATTGGAAGGGTGATTATATTATAATAGAAACTAAGAAAAAATAAATTAATTTTATATAATGATTATGATGATAATAATACGAAACGATGTAAATTATTCGTAAGAGATGAAAAAGATGAATTGGCGGACTTCATGTTTTCAAAGCTAGTGTAATTAACGTAAAATAGAAATCACGGTATAAATGAATTCATATGACTTAAGTTGAAGAGAAAAAATTTTTTTCTTATAAATATAAGTTTATTTACAATGCAACGACTTCTCTTGCCGAATAACCAACAAGAGTATGAACTTATGTTTATATAGACTGAATTTAATTAATAATGATTATATGTAAAGTAAAAATAATAATTACAACATTCTAGCTGAAAAACAATTATAAATAATATATAATATACATTTGTAAAGATCGTTCTAATTTTTTGACAAACGAAAAGCAGTAGACATTTTTACAATAACTTCGATTAGATCGACCCTTACTATAGCGTTTGGTATGATTACAAATGACAATAAAGCGTAAAAAATTGCTGAGGCTAGCTCAAATTGCAAGGCCATCTATAATAAATTAACACGCTTGCAAACATTCCAGCAAGTCGTTATTAAATCGAAATTAGGTTTTCACGTAAAGTGTAACCTATCAAATGACTCGATTAAATTAATATAAAACATTAGATATATTTAAATATCTATATCATTTATAAGCGATATAAAAACTTGAGCGTTGTAATACGTCTTATATAAATATCGTGAGAGAAAAATAGACAAAGAAATACATTACATCGCATTCATAAAAGAAAGCCATGTAACGCTATTTAATGTCTCTTCAATTATATCGAAAAGCTTATTTTTTATATTTATATCTTTCTTTATACAACTTAATATGACGTAATAAATCGATATTTTTTACAAATTATTTTCGATGTTATCGAGCTCGTATATATTTATATTGCCATTGTTATTTACATAACGCCGTTTAAAAACACTGTATACTTGAATACTGTGCGCATCCGTTAAAAAATGTAGAATTTTTATATGCAATGCAAAAAATAGTCCAACCAATTTTATATGGCACCATTGATGAATGAGATGTAGAGGCGACAATACGTTATGGAGGCGGCGGTCTTCTTTGGGGTTCAGGTGTGTAACGTAAACGAGCTCGTACATGCTGTGGACTACCAGGCACAGAATTACTCTCCGATAATCGTCTTGGAGGCGGTTGAGGCGGAGACGGAGATATGTACCTAAACCATTTAATATTACTATCAAATTAATATTCAAATATCTATCACCATATCATTCTATCAAAAAAATTAACGAAATTATTACCTTCGAGGAAATGAAGGAGAGGATTGTTCTAATAAATTTCTTCTTAATGCAAGAGGCGATTCTCCACGATTCAGTCTTGGCGGAGGTTCCGGCGATGGCGCACGTTCGCTTCCTAGTCGAAGACGCACGTAAGAGGCAAAGCGCTTTTTCGCGGACTCTTTTGATCCGCTTTGCGGCGGAGACATAGTAGGCGTTGGTTCTTGTTTCATTTGATGAGCAAAACGGGAAATCAATAATTGAGGACTAGTGGAATTATGCGTTACTTGAGATGGCGGTTCTGATGGGAATCTATACAATTATGACATTTTAAATGAAATTTCATGTGGAATTTTGAAAAAATTTTTGAAATATATGAATACATACCTTTTTCGACTAATTATAGGACTACCATAAATATCTTGAACTTGCGAATGTGTTTGAGATACAGTAGATAAATGATTAAGGCGCTGTTGTATAAATGGTGAATACCGGCCACTTTCACACGTGGCTGGTACTACTCCTGGAGGATCAACATTTTCACGTCTCCAAGGGGAATAATCACGCGAAAAAGGACTAAGCGATCTAGATGCGCTTTGCCATCTATCTTTACTGCTATCACGGTCTTGTTGTTGCGTTTGATACGGAGAATATGGCCTACTTTCAGACTCTGGAACATCAGTTTCTTGTTTATAAGGAGAGTACGATCGTCCTTCTGATTTACTCTGACCGTTTATCGTACAACGATTAAATAAAATATCTTTGTTTTGCTCAGAGTTCTGTCGGTAAGGAGAATACGATCTCTGAATATTCGTCTCCGAACCTTCTGCGCCTTTGATTGTCGGTGGAGAAAAAGGTCTATACCCATCTTTCCTTTTGAGTGCGTACGGACTATAAGGAATATAGTTTGCACCATTTTCACTGTTTGTTCGTTGATGAAAGGCCAGAAATGCAGGATTTTGAGTCTCTTTGGTAACATTGCTTCTCAGGAACGGAGGTATTTCAGACTGAGTTCTGAGGTGAGCTGTTTGTTTTAAAGAGATATGACCTACAGCCCGTTGCTGTCCACCTGTAAACCTAAAATCAATCCAGTTAATGATAATCACGACCATAACAGACTATTCAATTGCAGGTATAACGAAAACCTGATTAGTGGCTTTTATATAAGACCACTACAAACCATGATGTTTCTGCAAAAAATCTGATTGTTTAAATTTAGTGGAAGTTAGAAGATTAATTGATTATCATGCAACACAGATGGATTAGGGAAATATTTGTTGGTTTGTAAAATTATTAATGAATAAAAATGAATAACACAGATTTCGTTCAAATTCTAAAAAATAACATTAATTTTTATAAGTCAAGAGTATGAATGTTAAAACAGAAAAAAGAATTTTTCAGCTATTACTGGAGTGTGCACAGGTAAATTTTTAATTTGTGCTTCTCGATTGTTGATTTTCTGAATGATGTAGACATAAAAAACGAATATTGAAATAAATAAAAACAATGCTTACCATAAATGGGGGTTGAAGGGTGGGGTGTGTAACAGGCGCGTGCACAAACCAAACAACTCGAAATGAAAATCGGATAGATTTTTGGACATATTTGAGGTATTTTTATTTAAGTTTTTTGGAGTTTATAGGTATTTTATTGAGGAAATTGGAAACAGTGGCAGGGGCGAGGCAGAGAGGATGCTACGCTGCGCTGCCTCCCTCAAGCTCAACGCTGTAACACAATTCAACACGCACGCTAACTTTTAATCGTAATCTAGGAAAAAATTTTTGTTTTTTTGTGATAATTAATAAAAATATAATACTATCAAACTAACAACGATATGCGTTGTATTAATACCTACCCATTGATAAATAATATCAAATTAAGCCATGTTAAAATAATTTTAAATTTATGAGAATTGCATTACCAAGTTATTTTCAATCCAAACCAAAACATTATTATATTAGTTAGGAAATTCATGCTATGTGTGAAAATTGCATTTAAAATAATAGAATATCATTGCAATAAAATATTCATTTGTTCAAGACTATATTTGTAATTAACAATGATCAATAATTGACAATAAATCAAAACAAAATTACAATTTCATTACATGTAAAAAAATTAAGATTTTTACCTTGGTTCTAATTGTCGCATAACTCTTCCAAACCATTGACAACCAGGACTTTGTAAAGAAGAATCAACATCTTCTCCTTGTAGGCTATCATATTTTCTTATGAATGCATGCTCCATAAGTTTGTGATACTTTGGTCGATGTTTATAATTCTTTGTAAGACAACAATTAACAAAACTTCTAAATTCTTTTGAAAAGGGATAATCTAAAGGAAGAGCAGGAGGGTCGTCTTGAACCACTTTACTTAATACCTATAAAAAAATAATTCTTTGATGAAATCCATTGCTCATCACTTACAATAGACTGCTTAATTTCATGCTAGCCTGGCTACCATTATTCTACTTTCACTTGTTAAAAATCCCACCAATAAATTCAATGATCCTGTTAAATTACTGTTTCTTAAGGAAATTCAGTTTTTTAGCTTCAAGAGCAGGAAATTAAGCAAAGTTTACTGAATTATCTCATAAATAATCAATTCATTACCTCAAAATCAGTCTTACAATCTCGATATGGAAATACGCCAGTAGCTAATTCCACTAATGTAATTCCCAAACTCCAAACATCAGCTCGTATATCGTAATCTGGTTTAGTAGGATCTGGTGGATCTATTCTTTCAGGCTGAAATGAAATACAAAAATTATTCTATATTGCACAATTTCTTTTTGAAATACATGTGAACTTGAATATTTATGTATACTCACAGCCATATATGCTGCACATCCTGCACTTCGCGTCTTTGCTTTACTGTCAACTAAACGACCTGATATACCAAAATCACATAGTTTGACACCTCCCGATTCATCTAAGAGAATATTGCTGGGTTTCACATCCCTATGAATAACTCCATGTTTCTCTTTGAGATAAGAAAGAGCTTTAACAGTCTGAAAAATGAAAACATTTTAAAACATATTTTACTTGAAATTATTTATCTAAAAATTTGTTAACATTGTGATCAAGATCATGTTTTACTTACAGCAACTGTAACCTTCCCTAGAAAATCTTCTGGTATTGCTTGTCTACTTTTTTTAAGTAGTTTGTCTAAACAGGTTGCCATTAATTCCATACAGATCCATACATCGGATTCTGTAATAAAACATCCTAAACATTGCACAATATATGGACAGTCATGAGATTTCAAAACCACATCTAGATCCATAATAATTCTTTTATTTTCTTCTGCATTTCCAGATCTTCTCATTTGTTTTACAGCTATTATAACACCGCTAGGCCTATGTCGCATTTTCACAACGTGCCCACAAGTTCCATTACCAAGTTCTCCTAAATGGTCCAAATCTTTCATTTCTGTTTGATATTTTTGTCCATTAATATTCAAAATGCCATTCATCTTCATAATCTCTTGCAGTTTTAATTCAAACTCAATGTCGTGTGTTTTAGGTGGTAACATTTGAGAAACAGGTAAATTAAGCTGTCTCCTAGGCCTAGTTGGGGTACCCATTTCTCCAACTGCAGAGCGAAATTATAATTAGTCGCATGGCTTCACATCATATAATATTGTATTGATTATTGAATTTAAACCAATTACTATAAAATTTCGTTTTGGTACAATAGGGTAAATACACCAATAGATGGACACCCCCTAATAAATGAACAAATCTCATTATCATAAGTAATTACATTAAATTTAAGAACAAAAATGTAAAGTCATAATTTTTTTTAATAACTACAAATAGTTCCGCGTGCGAAAAATGAATCTTTTGAATTTTTTTACTGAAAATAATAGTTTAAAACAATTTTTTAAATTTGACATGTCGAATTTTTGCTTTGAGACGTCACTACTAGTAAGCATGTGACAGATAGCCGGTGTACATTAATTGTTATAACTGTTGAAAATAATTAAAAAACTAAGGTATGTATATTTGATTATAATTATATTCCACTAAAAAAGCTATAAATATACTTGATAAATAAAAAAATCGAATAAAAATAAGAAAATTGAGTGTCTATCTATTGGTATTAGCTGTCCGTCTACTGGAGATTTTGTCCATCTACTGGGGTTTTGGTCTTTTTCTCCAATTTTTGTTTTTTGTTAATTACTCAGAAATGTTATCAAGTTTAACTTACTTTTTTCAAGTTAATTAGACATTTTCACGTAAATATAAGTTGTGTTATTACAACTTATTCATATTCTAATATATTGTTTTGCTGAAGGAACATGAAAGTTTGCTTAACCGTCCATCTATTGGTGCATTTACCCTAATTATAAATCAAATATTTTGATAAATAATTTTCATTCAACTGTTACTACTACATTAAGAAGAGGATCTTGTTCAAAATACATTATAACATAAAAATTGATTGATACAAATAACTGACGTGTATTTAAGAACTTTTGTTCTTACAATCAAAGTTATAGTCAACATAACCTACAAATCATTTTTTTGAACGATTACTACAAAAGGAGAATATCAAAAATGAACATATAGTATAGATTATGGATTATTAGCTTACGTTGTCTAGGTCTACGCATCGCTGTACTGGCGGCAGAGGTAGAAACAGACGGCGAAGTCGACGATGGTGATGGCTGTGAAGGTATTGTCGTTAACGAACTGACCTCGACAGCCGCTTGTCTATCTCTATCTCGCGATTCGTTCTCCGCCCTAAGACGTTCTTGCAGTGTTAATATCTTATTCTCCAATGTACTTGACATGATCGTCGTTGAGTTTAATATTATTGTATAATTTTTTTGCAAGACGGCGCGCATGCACGTTTGAAAGTTACTCTTGGGTGCGGATTTGGCTACACCACCGTCGCCGCCACCGTAGTATTAACAACACACGACGATATATCAAACATCACTCTCCGTTTTCGTCAGTACTGATCCCTTTGCAAGACAGCAAGCGTAGAGTGCGTACACCAGTCGCACACTCCTGGTGCCCGCCGGTCGCGTTCGCACGGGGTTCGCCAATTTCGCCAACCAGCGAACCAGCGAGAGTCACTCGTATTGTTCGTATCGTGACATCGCTGTCCGCTCTCTTGGGGTCGTCATTAATTCAACAAACGTTTCCTATTGGTCGTGCACGCCACTTGCTTCGATATATCGACCTCACATTGTCGCATGAATACGCAACTGAGTCCACAATTAGCAACTTCTACTGTTCGATAGATTCGGCGCGGCATATGCAATTTTACGGATATTTCAGATTTTCTTGAGCAAGCTATTTAAATAGCTCCGAAATTTTAATTGATTTTAAAGAGTTTATCTGAACTCTAATTTATTTAAAAAAAAATATTAACAGTGTATGCATAGCTCATATTAATTAATACTTTTCGTTTATCTGCAGTTCTATATAATTTCTTCGATTTTCATCACTAATATAAAAGTTTATCTCAGTTAAAGTCATTAATTTGTCAAGTTTTGTATCATCAAACCGACAAACCCACCATTTTATCAAACTATTCATTATGTTCTTTATTAATTAAAACTAGATATAACCAGAACGATGCCGCAATTCGCATATGCATATAGTTCTTTCTTACTCTCCCCTTATTGTTCTCTCTCCCCCACTCTTGTGTAGGATAAAACTAGATACTAGGTAAAGATCACAGCTCCTCTTACGACAAAGCGCGGAACTTCACTCTAAGCTTTTCAGTTTGCACGCTATCAAAACATTAACAAACGTCTTATAATCACATGTGGAAAAAATGGTACCACTCGGACCATCGCCAGGGCACCAAACATCTGTCAATAATTCTTCTTCCACACACTCCAGTGGATCAAAAAGCAGTTCCACTCTGGTAATTATTTTTATGAATATTAACACTATACATGCGGTATGTATACAACGGTTATGATGTTCCTCAATTGATTTTCCCTCTTTGTAGAAACCAAATTACACATTAAAGTATACATTAGCTGGGCACACCAAAGCAGTATCTTCTGTTAAATTCAGTCCAAATGGAGAATGGCTGGCAAGTTCTTGTAAGAATAATAATTCATATACTCTCTTAAAGCTTGCTTAACCTCAAGGAATGAGCATTATTTATCTTTCAGCCGCTGACAAGTTAATTAAGATTTGGGGATCTTACGATGGGAAATTTGAAAAAACCATCTCTGGACATAAATTAGGAATCTCAGATGTAGCATGGTCCAGTGATAGTAGACTCTTGGTTTCCGCATCGGATGATAAAACTTTGAAAATATGGGAATTGAGTTCTGTAAGTTTCACATTGTTTACTGTATAAATTTAAATGATTTTTTTGAATTAACAAATTGAATATTTTCAGGGAAAATGTTTAAAAACGCTCAAGGGACATAGTAATTACGTCTTTTGTTGCAATTTTAATCCCCAGTCTAATCTCATCGTTTCAGGTTCTGTAAGTATATTAACAACTTGTCTTAGTAATCAATTTTATTTACGTTTTATTTTACGTTAGCTTTTCACGTTATTACGTTATTTATCTACTTTATTATTATAACAGTTTGATGAAAGTGTTCGTATCTGGGACGTAAGGACTGGAAAATGTTTGAAAACTTTACCTGCTCACTCTGACCCTGTCAGTGCTGTACATTTCAACAGAGATGGTTCATTAATTATTTCTAGTAGCTATGACGGCTTATGGTTTGTTGATTTTGTATCCAATAACATAGATATATTTTCATTTTAAAGTCAGAATTTGTAATATATAATTTTATTTTAGCCGCATTTGGGATACAGCATCTGGACAATGTCTTAAAACTCTCATTGACGACGACAACCCACCAGTATCATTTGTTAAATTTTCTCCTAATGGTAAATTCATTTTAGCAGCGACACTAGACAACACATTGAAGCTATGGGATTATAGTAAAGGGAAATGTCTTAAAACCTATGTAGGACATAAAAATGAAAAATATTGCATATTTGCAAATTTTTCAGTAACCGGTGGGAAAGTAAGTTTTTGAATATTAACCATTACATATTTATTGACAATCTAAAAACGTTTATCTTGCTTAAAAAAAGTAATTATAAATTAATTTCAAATTTAATATAACATTGTCAATTTTCAGTGGATTGTATCTGGATCTGAAGATCATATGGTGTATATTTGGAATTTACAAACAAAAGAAATCGTACAAAAACTTCAAGGACACACTGGTAGTTTTTCTTTTATATATTTCATTTTATATTTGATTTTGAGTATTAGGAATATACCAATATGAATATATCTATATATTAATTTTCTATTTCTAGATGTTGTTCTCTGCACTGCGTGTCATCCAACAGACAATATATTAGCATCAGCTGCTCTCGAAAATGACAAGACTATTAAGTTATGGAAAAGTGATGCATAGAATAAAAATCTCCTTTAATTTTATTTAGTTCTGTATAAAACATAACGTGTTATAAAAACAGTATTATATGAGTCCTTTTTATTTTCATAACCACTAAATATTACCCAGTGTAAATATGATAAGGAAGGGAAATATTTAGACAAATCTATCTAATTGAATTCAACAATTTGACAAATGTGTCATTTCGTCTTTTACAAAATTATTGAATAATGTTTTGCAGAACCAATTTGTTTCTTTATTTACTTACCTGACATAAGTCCATTTCCTGTAAATTATTTTTAATAGCATAACGAAATTTTAAAAATAATAATGAGAAAGTAAACACTTGCAAATCTTTTATTTATATTGTTTTTTTCATATAAGCACAAACATTTATTAATCAAATCACTAATTCATATAAACTATAGGCAAAATAAAAATTTCATAACACATGAGACAGACTGGTGTAAGAATTAATTTTAATTATTACACCGTGTTTAAGTAGTACACTTGTATGAATTTAGATGTTAATTATTACAAAGTTGTTGATAATAGCAAAAAAATGAATTTAATCTTATATTTCTATACGAGTTGAATAATTTATGACATATATAACATTTTTAAGCTAAGCTTTGAAGAGTTTCTTCTATAAATGTAGAAGCATTTGGTAATTCTTTTAACAAACCTGAAATGACAATGAATGTAATAAGAAAGATTATATTTAAAATTATTAGTGAAAATTGACGAGCCAATACTTACCAACAACGTCACAAAATTCTTCAAACGATGTACACGGTAGTAATTCATCTCTGTATGAACTAAGAACATATTCTGAAGCTTTCAGCATTGTTTCATCATTATGCCGAATGTAATTAGCCAATGCTAAAGAATACGTTTCAAAGCCTGTTTCATCTACTTTCTATAAAAATCACACAATATTAGCAAAGTGAATATTACATTATTTAATTTTAACTCTGAAAACATACCTTGAAGAAATGGAAGTAAATAGAGTCTATTAGACCAAAGAATATCAAAACACTTCTGTATACTGCATACTCTTTTACAGTAGGATCAATAATAGTTTTTGTAGATGCTGACGGAGAAATATAACGTTGATGGGCTAAAATTATTAATCTACGAAGATGTGTTATTCGATTTTTGGTCCAGGATTTCCAACTCGAAACAAGAAGGGACACTGTACATTGATACAATGGACCTTCCGCTTCATAACAGCTATCGAGCCAAGCAAAACTTGGTGAAGATTCTAAATATGCAGCTAATACCTTATCTTCTCTGGTACTTGTTCGTGTCCTGTAAAACAAATTTAAGATTAATTGGTAAAAGTTTTCAAAATGATTCATTTAAAAATTGAAAATACATACGTGTTAATCACATAAAGTGGCAAGTGCATCAAATAAGGAACCATATGCATATTGGACTGAGGCCCGCCTCCGCCAGTATCTTCGTGGAAAGATTTTTCTTGGGCAAAACGCAGTAAGAGTAATTTCAAATCATGGATGTTTAATGTATGAGATATGTCTCGATGACTAGTACATTCCTGTAGATAAGTGTTATGTCTGGCTAAGCAACTTGCGAAAGCAGATTCCGGTACTTGTGGCCCCCATAAAGGTAATAGTCCATTACATTTTGTATTGGCATTTTGAAGGGCAGCACTTTCCCACTCATCTCTGACACGCGAAGTACGTACAGCAGACATATGACAATCAACATGAACTACATTGAAATGAGTTACGGTTGTATAACCAACTGTTTTCCTTTGCTTAGTCTCGAATTCTTCTACATTACAGCGTTTAGTAAAAGTATATATACCGAGAACCTAAATAAAAACATGTTATACTATTAAAATGTTTTCGAAAGAAATTACTACTGATATAAAAAATAATTTTACCATAGCAGGTTTAAATTTATATCCTTCGCGGCAAATAACGCAGACTAGACCAGTTTCATCTCCTAAATCTTCCATTTGTTGAAGTATAGTTCCACTTGCTGTTACTTGTCCCTTATCGTTAGTACGCATTCCAAGAGCTCCTAGTTGTCGTTCACGCATGGCCATTGCTAAGCGTTTCTTTTCACTACGCGTATTTTGACGAGCTTCATCGATAAGCTCTGCTACACGCTTATTTGTGCATAATGCTTCTAATAAGTTTTCTGCTAACGAACCAACATGTTCATCAGATGATACTTGTTCTAATCTATGAATTATGTTTATTGTAACGGGTGACGCAGTTAACTGAAAATTAAAGCAATATATTTGATAAAAATTTTCAAATTGTTCAGTAAACAAGTAATTTTATTTTTTGCACTATAGAATAAAAAATCTTCAATATTTTATTACTTGTGTCGGTTCGTGATCTGTTGCTAACCCAGTTAAAAATCGTAAAATGTATTTCAACGCTGGTTTTGAAATGAATACTTTCAGTTCGTCGCTGTCTGTTCTTAATAATGTTGGTTTATGGCAAGGAGCATGCATCTGTAATAAAGAAGAAGAGTTTAAAATTTTGTCAAATAAAAATTAAAAAAATAGAAAGTAACAAAAAATGCTATTCAGAAAGAACTTACGGTAATATATTCAAATGCATCTTTTACTATTCCCATACTTATAATGTAATCTTTTAACGTATTACCAACGGCATTACGTTCAATTCCTTGAGTTAGAATGCAAAATAATTCTAGTTTTTGTTCATCTTCAGGTGTATGTTCAAAATCAAATTTGCAGAAATTTAAAACTGGTGAGAAGTAGTCACATAACAGAGCCATTTTTTCTTCATTTCCATAAGTAAGTGCTGCTAGTACTCTAGCAAGATGTGCTAGTACACTACTGCTTTGTCTTACAGCTGTAGATTGAGTACAAGATAATAATGCTTTAACATGTTCAAGTCCACCTAAGGTGTGAGAAAATGCCTCGAAGGTAGAAAGAGGCTGACAAGCTGCGTTTGCTAAAATAGTTTCCATTATCTGTAAAAAAAATAAATTTATGTTAAAATTAAGGAAAATTTCACCTTAAATATTAGTTACGTTATTATTATAACGTAATATTTATAAACTAATACATACATCCAACAACTGTTCCGTTATTTTTGCTTGAGAACTATCAGACTCAGTTGCTAAACATCTCTGCAATACATCTAAGAGAACAGTTACAGCCCCCATTTCAGGTTTACTTAAAACTTCTTGGTTCTTTTTCACTTTTACACATAGTCTAAATAATTTCAACAGAACTTGTAGAAGTGGTCTAGCTCGACTAATATCTTGAATTGCAGCCAGTCGATCAAGCATCACTTGTAAGCCTCCACAATCAGCTAGGACATTTGCCATTTTGTAAACTTCTTCATTGTTAACTTCTTGCTCATTGCTAACATTCAACGTTTCAACAAATTCTTCTGTTGCATCGCCAAGAAGACCTCTCATCCTATACACAACACGCATCGCATCACATTCGCCACCTTCCAATACCCAAATTTTTTTATACACCTGAAACAAAATCAATAAAATACAAACTGTCAATAAAATATGTCGATATAATTTAAAAAAAAAATTTTACCTCTTTAACAGGCAAATCCAAACTGATTATTTTGTTATTAACTAAGAGCTCCATTCCATTATCATCTTCGAGAAGAGCAACTAATTCACAGTCTTGACAAATTTTATTTTTCACATCCCGCATAAGAGGGCCTAATCCTGCTTCCAAACTGCTATATGGGTTTCCTAACATACGCCCCTAAAAATATGTTGAATTGAGAAAAAATTGGTACAAAAGAAACCATTCGAAATTCAATAATACCTGTAAGAAGTCTTCTTGCTGAGGATCCTTTTCCAAAGTTAAAAAGAATTCGCCAATATCATTTTCTTCTGGATAAATTATAGAACACAATCTTTCAAAAATAAACACAGGCGTTCGTACATCTTCTGGTCCATACTTTTGTACAGTTTCGACACAAATAGCCATGAATGCTTTTGTTTCTTCTTCGGTACCTGATATGAAATTTTATTATATTAATATAAATTTTATGAATAAATATTTGTATACATTACACATACCTGTTGTCATTTCTTCTAAAAGTTCTAATAATTTTTCTTGCGTATCATCTATTAACCTTGTTCTTTGAACAACTAGTCTCCTTAATGATAAATATCCATTGAGGACAGCTCCAACAAGTCTACCTTTGTATTGTTGT
This sequence comes from Goniozus legneri, assembly GCA_003055095.1. Lineage (NCBI taxonomy): Eukaryota > Metazoa > Arthropoda > Insecta > Hymenoptera > Bethylidae > Goniozus > Goniozus legneri. The sequence continues at coordinate 128,964 of NCVS01000913.1, forward strand.
TTAATATTATCTTGCTCTAAGAATGTCGCTAATAGTTCTGTCAACATTTTTAAGGAGTATCCTTGTGCAAGATCACTAGTTAATGTTGTTTCTTCAAGTCGATGCAATTCTTCTATTTCTTTTGTTAATAAATCTGCTAGCAATGTCATCACACCGCGTACTGCCAAAAATTGTTTCCAAGGCGATTGTCTGATAAGAGTTTGGAACAAGGCAAGGAATTCGGTACTGCTTTCTCCGGTTGTGCGTAGTTCTTCTAAATAGCAAGTTAGTAATACAAGAACTTCTTTTTTACGTTCAGTTCCCTGACACAAACTTTCTATCATATTGCAAGCTACTTGTCGTGCTAAACGAGAACTAGGATTAAATAAAACTTCTTTTAACCATGCTCCATCCGTTAATTTAAGCGGTTGTATTCCATGAAGTCTCAAACAACGATAGCGCCACTTGTGACCATATTTTTCCATCAAATATAGTATACGAGCTTCCTCCTAAAAACATAATTCAAAGATGTTGTAATTATATAAATAGCTTCGATTATTTGAAAATCATTCCATTATTTACCTTTCTAAGTTGTTTATTCGGCGGTGGATCAATTTTTTTATCAGGCATTCGTTGGAGCCATTCTGAATAAGAATGTTTCGAGTCCCCACCAAGCCATTTAGCAACGTCAATATTAAGTCCTTCTAAAGGAGAGACAGTAGCTAAAGTTTCAATATTTTTATCCTTATTCTTCTTAGAAACGGGTTGCTCTGGTTTTATCAATCCTTGTAAGATCTTCAAACACGGCAATATAATACTTTCCATAACAGCTGGACTTTTAGATTCTTTACAAGCTAGCAGGAATAATTGCATAACACATCTTAATTTTTGTTCCCAACACGAGTCGTCCTTCTGAACAAGTGCGGCAAGAAGTGACATTTCATGCCTAACAGCAAGAAACAGATCTGACGTGGCAACTCTTCCCTTAAGAGTCAAAGTAATGCGACTAGTCAATAAAGAACATAGTTCTTTAGTTGATATTGGATTGTCACTGGTCACTAAGCAAAGTAGTTGTCTCACTTCTTCTTGCATTTGTACAGTTCCTTTGCGTAAATTGTGTTCAACCAATTCTTGAATAAGACCTTGTTTGCATAAAACTTCTCTTGCGACGTTGTTGGTTGCCAGAGCTCGTAATAATGTTAAACAATGTTCGGTTGCAGCGGATGCACAGCCGTAACAACGTCCAACTGGCGGAGTCACAGATTCTTTATTACTGTCATCATGGAGATTAGTATTAGACGCAGGTTGTATATTACTTTGATCTCGTTGATTTCTGTCGTATGCAACAAGTTCTCTCCTACAAGCTAAAACCCGTTGTATTATTTTACTCAGTTCTTCGAACGATGTTTTGCATTCTCCGCAATAGCGTTGAGCTAAAAGTTGAATAGCTCTATTAACTTGTGTCGTACTAGACACCTGAACTCCTTCGTCCAACCCTCTATCTAAACGATGCTCCGAAATTTTTATCAGTAGCATTTCTAATGTAGGCTTATTGGCTATTAATGTTTTGTAAACACGATCAGCTTTTTCTAACAGTGTGTTAATCGTAGATACAGTTTTCTTCCTATCTTCGTCACTTTCTATGGGATCAACAGCACAGCAAGGTCTTCCTGTTAAAGTGTAATCAAATTTAGCATATTTACAAAATCCACATGCATGGCACAAGAAAGGATCTTTTTCGTCGTAATTAATAGCCCGGCACTTATGACACTGGAATACATTTTCACCACAGTTGGCACAAACTCCGGGATTAGCAGGTACGCTGGCAGAGCAACGTGGGCATTGAAGCGTCTCTGAAGACGCTTGAATATTTTCATAGAAATCAGCGTATTCAATCATCAAATTACAAGCAACAATGGGTAGTGGAAATTCCATTTTGACTTCTGTTTGGCCTTGGGCAAGAGTGATTTTCTTTGCTTTATGCCACATTGCTGGTTTATTTTTCAATTCAACTACCGCTTGAACAGATCTATTGTTGTAGTGAACATTAATTGTTCGTACCATTTTGGTTCTCTTCAAATCGCCAATGCGTAAAGTGATTCTGCTTATGGTGTGACTACCAACCAATTTTATAATTTGAGTAGTTGTTGTGAATTTAGAATCAACTTTAATAGACGATAATTTGATGGTTGCCATTGATACCTCTGGATTATTACATACTAAACATGGTTCACTTTCGAGGTAATATCCATCCAATTCAACAAATTGTGCCAAGTTTGCGTATAAATTTGCATTTGGATGACGCGAAAGAAGTTGGTTTTGAGCATGTAAAACAGCTACTGCTTGTTCCATATAGGAATGCATTTTCTTCCCACTTTGAGGTGTTTTCAAAGAAAAATAACCAAGTAAATCTACAAACTGTGCAGCTTTTCTACCATATGCAGGTAGCAAAGGCCATAAACGCCACAACAAGTCTAATAAAACTTCTTGATCAGCTGGTCCACAATTTCTAAACAAAATACCGAGAAACGAGTTATATTGATAAGTTATTAAACTTTAAAAATCTAATTATTGTTTGTAACTTACTTGTAAATCGCCAAGATTAGAGAATGTGCTTGCCAACGAACATTCGTGTTATTTGTTTCTAATAAAAATGTCTGTATGAATTTCATAAGTAAAGCGGGAGATACTTGTTTTTGTATTTGTTCAACTAATGTAACACATTGTGCTTCTTCAAACCGTGCTTCCGTATCGGAATCCTCCGATTTTTCGCGATCTCGTCTATCTTTCGAATTTGTTAAAGTCTTTGAATCCTAAAAAATCAATTTTACAAAACATTTATCATTACCATTAAATGTATCGCTCTACGAAAAATTTCTTGATGAAACAAATTTACCTTTGATTTAACCTCTTTGATTTTATTATTGGAACATATTGCACATTGCAATAATTGCAATACAGTAGGGCTGACTCCTTCATCCAACAAAGTTGAAATTGAAAAGAGGTAAGAGAGAACAGTATTTTGTTTTAGACAAAATCGTTGCCAGTTACCAGTGCGACTGGTCGCAACTTCAACACAACACTTTAGATGTTCGATAAGTTCAACAAGCGTATCATACGGAAGATTGATCGAATGCGGTCGAGTTTGTAAAGGATCGTAACCTCCAGTATTACAATATTGTTGCACCGACTAAAAAAAAATCAAATTAATAACGAAAAAAATAGAAAAATTTACTTATCAATACTGGCATGTACGTACTTGTACATGAGATATTAAGGCATGAAGATCTCGTAACTGTCGATATTGTTCTTTATTACCGCAAATAAATAGTAAAAGTTTACGAACTTGACGTCTAACAAATGGAGTTTGATATGACATCATATATTCACACAGGTAGAAATGCCATGGCTGTGAAAAAAAAGTATATTGCTTATACAAATGAAAATTAGTGATATGTATTACGGAAGAGAGAAATTAATACTTGTTCGAAAGCTGGTTGAATAACACTGCTATCTGCATATTTGTGTACTTGGTATGGCAAACGCAATGCCATTTCTGTTAATAATTGAGGGTATGGTTCAAATACGTCATTAGCATGTCCTTTGACATACTGTCGTAAGAAGAACGGTGACATATCTGGTGGGGATGAAGTAAGGTGTTCTTTCAGTAACTGACCTCCAATAACGGTACCAGAATCTTCAGTCGATGTACTAAAACATATGGTAAATTATCAATCATCAACATTATTTTTTTTCACATTTCAGTGTTAGTAACAAAACGATTTAAACTCACGTTTTCCAATATTCTAACAACGCTTTAAGTAATGTCAGACAATAGTCAATTACACCAGCTTTACTAAGTATCACTGCAGTTGTTTGTGATACAAAACTTGAATTTTCAGGCTGAGACTTGGTATTACATTTAGATCGAGACATAAGAACACCTAAAATAAAACATTGTAAATGTAAAAATAATTAGTTCCTAATAGAAAGAATATTATGGCAATATTTTTTAATCATTTTTAACTTACTCAAGAGTCTCATTATTACTAAATGGACTTCTCGTTTTTTACTTCGTTGGCATATTTCATTCGTATCTGGTTCATTCATCTCCAATTCTTTTACAAGTATATGTAATAAACGTTCTACACAATTTTTATCACTTTCGTCTTGACCATCCAAATCAGTGGTTAGCATCAGTATTACTTGCATAAACGGAATAGCTAATACACCCGATACATTTGTCAAATTTGGTATAAATTGCATCAATCTATCTAATAATAACAGCCGAACAGCATGCAATTTAGTTGTGATTTCGCTGCTTGCTCCAGTTTCTGGATCTGTACAACGTTCTTGTTCCACAGTTTCTTCTTGTTCAGCAACCTAAAATATTCTTAGTGTAACATTATTCATATTTTTGAACATATTTTTTTAAATTAGAAAAACAGTGAATGAAAACATCTATAAAAAAGTAAATTTTTATACATGCGTAGATTGATTATAATCGATGTCAACGCATGCACAAAAGATGTTCAGTATCCAACCGTATCCAATAGGAATTTTTAGGACTTTTTTTGTCATTACACATTTTCTACAATTGAAAAAAATGAAAATGTTTTAATATTCGTAACAATTACTTACAGTGAATGTTACAGGTGCACCCAGGGAACTAGATCCAGAACGTAATGATTGATTGGTTCCACCCCCTACTGATGATAGAGTTTCAGGAGCATTGTCACCATATGCGGAACTTCTACCAGAGACATTATGCTCCCCTGTTATGCTATCAACAGCACTTCTACCACTCTCACTTCCGCCACTTTCACTACTTTTGCTACCACCGCTACCACCCTTGACAAACAAATAAAGCTTTACTATACAATAAGAACTTAAATAATAAAACAATAATGTACTATCAATAAACATGATAATTATGGCAAAAATATATAAAATATTATCATGTTTAATCTTAGTACAACTGACATTACATTTCGTACCATCAAAATTAGTATATTATGCACCAAGAGCGCAAAATAGGTGATTGCAGACAACTCGTACGAGTGCAATCACCTTTGCGCACTTGATGCACAAGACTATTTTGCCTTTCCTACGCTGAAAGTTTGTAATTAACTGTATCTTATTTCATTGTCTTTTGTTCCCCTATTTCGGAAATAGAGCGTGCGTAAAACGAACCATGTAAAATACTCCGCACCTGCTAAACGTGTACAAAATTTCGAACTTACGGTGTAGGTAGAACAAAAAACATGAACTCACTTGCTCTGCAGGCGATGTACGTAGCGTACTACCATCAGTTGCTGCGGTAGAACCTTCGTCATCAGAGCCTCCAGCAGAAGCTGTTGTATCAGAATAATGCCCAGCTTCTTGCATCTACAATCAAAATGTTTGATTTATGAGTCATAAATAATTAAATTTTCTTTCAAAAAAAAAAAAAAAAAACAAACACGTATTAGCAAACAAACCTGAACTAAACGCTGCACTTGTATCAACCCTTGAGCGGTCATCGGTTGTATGTTTGGAAGCTGGTGACTAGGCATATTCTGAAAGCCTTGCAAACCAAGCTCTGCTGCTAAACCTCTACCCAGCCCTAAGCCTCCACCACGCGCCTGATCTTGCATACTCAATGCAATGGCAAGTTCTACCATTTCATCTTCAGCCTCATTCTGTTCTTCTTCTTCCTGAGCACGATTTCTCAAAATTCTTTGAAATGCTACAGGATTGATGAATGCCTCCAGAGGATTGCGAACTCTACCAAATTCATTACCCTCTTCATTGGTACTTGCATCGAGTAAAGCTGCAACAGACTCCATGTCAAACTGCTGCTCGACTTCTTGCTCTACAGGATTTAATGTGGGTGGTGGCGGTGCAACAGCAAGAGCAGTTGGTTTATTTTCATAGTCGGAAACCACTCCTAGAGGTAAAATAAAATCAGTTTGAATGACAATCACAATCATAATAATAAATCACAATAATAATTGAATATCATTGATACAAATTTAATTGTATATACCCGGTGTACTGCAATGTGGTGGACTAGGTATATAAACTTTTCTTCTCTTATGTCTGGGACGTAATACTCTGATAATAGCATTTTTAGCACTGAAACTGATTGCAGGATCAGATGATAAAAGTAACTGTAAATAAAGTTTAGCAGCCAATGGTGTATTATTCTCTACATCACAGATTGTGAATGCGTGGATAATTTCAATAATAGCGTGAACTGTAGCTTCCGTGTGTTTGAGTCCAGGTACTACAACCGGAGCTACAGCTATATTTTTTGGATACGATGCGTGCAAACTCCACAACACTACCATTAGCTGAATAACAAGGTGTTGTTGCTTATCCACTTTTGTATTGGCTCGTGCAATTAAACGATCAATATTGAAGACAGGTACTGAAAATAAATTTTATCATATTATTTATTTACTATTAACGGATAACAAATTGGATTATCATAAATGATTTCAACTCACTACTGCTCTCTTCAATCGGTTTGTTCGTATGAGTTTCAGCAAACTTAGCAAGATTATGTGGGCGAGCTACAGCAATACTTCTCACAATAAGTACGAGTCTGTAAAAGTTTTCAGCGTCTATGTCCCGAGGATCGTTAATTTCTTTCATTGCAATCAATGAATTAAGAACATGAGAAAGTAACACTTGATCCTAGTAGTGCAATAACAATTCATGTTTAAATGCAAAATAGAGTAAATGTTTCAAATATATAAATAACATTACCTTGTGGAAATGATAAGCTTGCTTAGAAGAATGTAAAGCTGCGAGTAATGCCGTTGTGTGTATTTGTAAAGAAGGTGGTGTAGGCAACACTAGTAGTCGAGAAGCAACTTCAATAGCAGTTGATCTTAATGGTTGTTTACTCTCATCATTTGATGATAAAGTAAAAGATGATTCTAGAACTTCAAGTACGCTCGATACCATCCTGAAAAATAAAAAATTATCTTTTTATTTAATATTGCTATGAAAAATATAAACTATTCATTTTATGGCTATTGCAATGTTAAATGTAAATATACTATTTTCACTCTACAATCCATCTTACCTTTCTATATTGACAGACTCATCCTTTTTCAGTCTATAGAATCATAGCAATGAAATAGCATTTATTATGATTATTAAAATTAAACTATTTATGAGTGGAATAAGTACGGAATTAAATTTACTTACTTATCGATAGACGATAATGATATTGGAGGAACAACTGCATTCTCTGTTTCATTGCTGATAGTTGCAACTGGAGCTGGAGTTGATTGACCAGGTGGAATTTCTTCCACTTCCTCAGGCCAACCAAAACCATCCTTAGTTTTACCATATCTAAAAAATGTATTGGATTATAAAATAAAAATTTTTCATATATAAATTAAATTTTAATTTTCCATTCTAATTATTTACCAACACTAAATAAAATAAGACCAAATAAACTTACATCTTTATAGAATCAACCATAGTAACACCTTCTGGATCTTGAGATGATCCAAAAATAATAGTCAGTTTTTTATCAGCTTGTAAACTTTCTTCTCTGGTTAGAGGAATATCAAACCATCTAGATCGTGTTAAAGTTGTTCGAATAATTCTTCCAAAAATCTACAAAAATAATATATGGTACTTATAGATACTCATAATCAACTCATATTAAATTAAATATACTTCTATAGCAAAACTCACTTCCACGCTTGTTGGAGCTCTTTGAACATCTTGATTCCCAAGAAACACCCTTACGCCAACCATGACTAAAGTGGCATCATTATTTGTAACTTCTACACTGAAGCCTGTAGCTTTCGTGGAAACAACATACATTCCTGTTGTATTCAGCCGATGTTTAATTTGTGCCACATTATATATTTGTAGAAGATCATTGCCCCCGAATTCTATATCATTCATTACTTGGCAATGCTCAAAGAAATCAATTGGAAATGAAACAGTGCCGGATGGTTTTCCCATTTTGTTGATTTTCTTCTTTCTAACTGGTTTTACTCCTGTCAAAGATCCAATTGGTTGAACATTAGATGACATCCAGAAACCTGTTTGTTCCATTGCTGCCATATATATTCTCAAACTGCCATCTTCGCAGAGTAATATTAATGTTGTACGGTGTTCAGCGTTTGGACTTGGATGTCTTATAGCAACCATATCCATAATCTTCGCTTTTGCTGGTACAACCTTAATTTCTTGTACCATTATTACATCTGGTTTTATCATAAGAATGACTGGATTGTTACTAGTTTGCAAAACTGAGCAAACTAATCCTGGATGATTGGCCACTTCGCTCCACTGACAAAGAGGCTGAGGTTGATTGTTATTAGATTTGTTTCCATTTGTCTTATTATTAGCAAGATTAATTTGAAAAACTGTATTTAGATCACCATCCATGTTTTTCAATGGAGCAATGAAACTTTTTCCACATGCATAACTAAAGAATAACAATTGCAATGTATGCGAGTAATAAATAGAAACACCTCCTCCACCAACTTGCCCATTATCTTGTATTTCAGGATGGTAAACGTTTAATGTATCAGTAACGTAGAATGGCCCATGTTTAGCCAAACTTTCATCATCTAGCGATTGACTATAAATATACCCAGCAGAGGACATCAATAATAAATGAAAGACACCTTCTTCGTCACGAATAAATGTGCAATCTCGTATTTTTCCAGTTGGCACAAGGTAATAATATTGAGGACATAATGCATCTTTCCCAAGATCATAAATTTTTATAAAATCAGCAGTAACTAATACAAGTTGTGTTTGCGACCCAGGCAACCACATGGACTTTATGATAAAATTACCAGTTTCTAGTTGAGGATGCAGTACCAAATGATCTGATACTGTTCCAGAACTAGTGAATGTAAGTACATGACAATCTTTAAACCCACACACAGCTAAGAAATCTTCATTCCATTGATTTCCTGTTATTGACAATACAGTGAATGGTATTGGTGCTGAGGCTAATCTTGTCAAAGTCAATTTTCGTTTTGAGGAATCAGCTTGTTTTAGCAATGCGCTGAGTTGTAAAACTGTTATTTTGCCCTTTTCGTGAGACACCGCTAAATGTTGGCGTTTACCGTGAAGAGAAGACAAGCAACACATAGCAACACGTCTTATCATATGAGCAGATAACAGTTGCCTGATTGTTTGTCCTTGATCACCGGAGTAATTCATTCTGACATTTTCAAACGCACCTTCCTGAGATCCCAATGTAGGTAGCATAAGTTGATCGGTGTGTTCAAATTTTTTTTCCAACGTATGAAGTTCTTTAAGAGCCATTTGTGCTCGTGCATGACATCCAACAGGAGAATTGTGTTGACAAGATAGATCCACAGCTGGTACTAACGTACGAGTTAAATCAACCAAAGAATTTACTAATCCACTCTTCCATAATTGCGAAAGAATCCAATCTTTAGAGTTTTCAAGTTGCTTTGCAAGGGCAGCTTGCTTCTCTTTGTCACGTTCTCTTCTTTCGAATTTGTCGAAGTAATGCAGGGGGCTCGAAGGTCTACGTCGCAAACTACTTGTAAGATGCATATTATTTTCAACAGAATTTCCTGTATTATTATATGCTACGTTATTGCTTGTTTGATGTTCTGAACTTTGAGGACTTCTTTTTGTTAAAGCTTGACAGGAATTATCTTCTTTTGCACCGCAATCACAGAAAAAGTTCCCATATTTGGCATATGTAACATCATGTCCTCTATGACATACCCGTGCGCAAACAGAGCAAACGCCAACACCGTCAACCATACCACATGTGTGACAATGATACCAGTGCTGATTCATGAATTCTTTTTGAGTAATAGTAAAAGTGCATAATTTGTTACACAAGCTATCCTCATCAGAATCTTCAGCGGCACTGTCATCATCATCGTGTGCAATTTCATCTACCCAATCACTGTCATTGATGTCGTTTATTGGAGTGGCACCTTCCCAAGGGGGGCTTGCCGCGCGATCATGAGTTTGTGACTGTTGAGGACAAACAGCTGTTACAACATCGGCAATGTAATTTAATACACAGCAACCAGCTTCAATGTATGACGAAGGTTTGTCGAGGGTAATAGATTCTTTGTTAGTCAATTGTTGCTTGCATAATTCAACCCAATCAGTGGCAGCTCTAAACAGTAATGTGTGCCCTTTATCGGTACCTGCATCGGCTAATGTTGACATAATATGCATCAGTTCAGGAAAACCATTGCCCTCTATAGGAGAAGATAAAATATGGTATCCCAATGGTATTAATGCCTGAAGTATAGTAACAGGAACATCGTCATTCATGCCTTTTTTCTTGACAATATAATTTGTTAATGCTTGCAACAATTGACTGTTTTCGTGCAGTAAATGTTGTTCGTCATTACAACTGTTGACTTGATTTCCACTTTCAGAACCTTCTGATAAAACAACCCACTGTTCTTGTTCATTGTTTGGAGCATTATTTGCTTCTTCTGGTTTTTTAACTTCTTCGGAGTTACCGGATAAATCGACCAATCTAAAATTTTTTCAAATAAAATTATTTTATCTTCAGATCTAGTTTCAAATGAATATATTAAAGTAACATAAAAAAATATTTACGCAGTCGCAGTTACAATTGTAGGAGTTTGTATATTTGTAGAAGAAACACTAGGAGAAATATTACTAGTTCCTAAAATTACATGTCTTAACCATGACTGTAATTTTTCAGGTTCAACACTTGCAAGGTTTGATACTGAACTGCACAATCGTTCCAACGATCCATCAACAACTCTTTCGGCTAAAATGACAAGGAATGTATAACATTTTATCAACGTATTTTCTAAATTATTCGTAAATGTACCTGATTTAAACAAAGCATTAAAGAAATGTAAAACATGCGTGCTAAATTGCTGTGATGCTTGGGATGATGTTATTGATAATAATACCGAAACAAGAGATCTGTTTGTATTCGGAGCAAAGAATTGATCTAATGCTTTTCGACCATTAGAATTTTCTAATAACTGTTCCCAATATTTGATACACTGTTTCAAAATTTTTTCATCTATAGAAACGCTGAAAAATAATTGTACATGAAATATTTTAATAGAAACTTTAAACAATAGTAAATTATGAATAGCAATCTGTAAAAAATTCGAATTTACCTTATTGGTTCATCTGTATTACTTGTATATTCAACAATTAAATTGTATGTATGATTTAAAACAAGCGTGTATTCTCTTAATTGCCGACTTTCACAGTCACTTTCGCCAATAATATTTGTTAGTGTTCTTGATGATATTTCTTGAAGATATTCTGTACGAGCATCCATTGAAAGGGGAACTAATAAGTCTAGAATCTGCTCACCTATCTCATACTGATCCAGTATCGTCGATGGTCTATAAATTTATGATAGTTGAATTTTGCTTGAAACCAAAGAATCAAATTCATTTTTATTTCTGTATACTTACTGAATAAATTCTACCATGAAAGTGACTAATGAATGAAGCAGATTTTTGAGAGATGGGTTTATGGAAAACGTTGAGTACTCTGACAATAAATTAATATGATGGTTAATTGTTGTTAATATGTAACTCTCAGCTGGAATTATATCGTTCGCATATGTATTCTGTAAAAACCATAATAAAATTGTAACCAAATAACATAATTTATTCGTTATATATATACTTTTTAAATAACTAAAATTTTATAAAATTCATACCCAAGGTACGTGCGATAATGTTATGGATTTCCACTTATCCAATACGGATCTAATATTGTTTGGTAATAGCGTTACTAAAGATGCCTTCATTGGCCAATTTGCATCAGATATAGCGATGATTCCGTCAAGAACTAAATAATCTCGCACACTAAATTTACCACTTGGTTCCACAGAGTCATTTATTTGGTGCAATACATTAGAACGACAAGCGAATAAAGTTGCTTTCGTAAGAGAAAGAACATGTGGAAGAATATCTAGAAGAATTCTATTCTTACTAGGTACCACTTCGGAAATTTGCGTGTTCCTGCAATAATAAAATAATAACATTATTTAATTTCATTAAAATAAATTGTTATATTGTGAAATAGAACGTAATTATTTAATAATAACTTTGGTGATGCTTCTATCGTGTCGGGAGAATACGTCGATATACTTCCATCCATTAAAACTTGTAGTTTGCCCATAACTGCTGCGAGTATACATAAAGAGCTGAGTTTTGGTAATGCAGATTTCGGCATTATTTTGTCACTTGGATTAACTTCTGGAGTTAATGATTTCATACAATTCTTGGCCAATGTCAAATCATATTTTAAAGTATTCACAGTTGAAGAAACAGTTTTTAATAAATTTTCCGCATATTGGGTATACATTCCTTGCTTCACTAAACAATCCTAAAAACATTAATTACTAATTAGCGATTTTTACTACGAGATATGTAAATAAGAGATTATCAGAAAAAAAATTATAACCTTCATCCAACCAGTGAATGTTTTATACGCAGCTCTAGGACCCCAGATTAATGAATGTAACAACATTGGACCAGCTGGGATTTCTTCTCCTAATGCTAATTTATCCATATAAGGCGTTGATGGAGGCAGTATTAATAATAATCTAAAAATTTTAATTATATTTTCAGATGACTTTTACTTTGAAACAGTTATTGTAAATATAACTTGATATGTATTTATACCGCCAGCAAATAGAGAAACAATATTGAATAGCACATAATCCTGTAAATGTTAACTTTTCCTTATTTTCAGGAGTAGCTTTTGTGTATATATCAGTCTGGTTGAGCACGTTTAATATATCTATCAGAGCGTCAACCAATAGAGGATATTTTAATTTATCAGAAGTGCCCAAGATAAAATTACAAGCCTGAAATATTTGAACATTTTTTTCTATAGGAATTTTTGAATATATAAGAAAATATTAAATAACATACAAGTCCGTCCAATTTAGGAGTATCTTGATTATTAAAATCTGACGTCGATAAATTATAAAATCGAGGTTTCATTGAAAACTCGTCAGGAGAACCATATTTTCGATAATTTTCTTCAATTTCATTCCATGGAGTGTAAATTCTAGAAGCTTGTTTGTTACCTTCTTTTACATCCGATATCAAACTGGTTGCCGAAAAAAGATTCCATTGAACCTTAAATGAAATATCATTATATTTCACAACGAAAAATACTTTTATAAAAAGGAAAAAAAATTTCAATATAAATGTCTGAGACTTTTACTACCACTCAGATGTCATTTTCATTCTGGTGGCCCTGGTATCTCTTATAATTAAATTTAAAATTAATGTGGCATTTGGTTTATGTTATCCATAAAAATTTATGATAACCAGAAGGAAATGAGATGAGGAAAGAAAATAGTTTGGGCTAAAGAAAAAGATAAGAGAATTTGGGAGGAGAAAATAGGAGAATTGAGAAAAGAAAATAGGAGAATTTGGAAGGAGAAAGATAGGAAAATGAAAAATGGAATGAAAGATGGGTACCAAATGCGAAATATTTGTATAAGAATTAAGATTGAAATATTCCACTTACTTGTTCAAGTAAACTTGGAGGAGCGTCGTAAAGATGTTTCATCATATATTCGAGTAAAAGTAGTAAACGTGAAAGATACAACAATTGAGAATCTTTCATAGGAGACTTAACTGCTTCACTACAACGAACAGCTCCACTTCCTGTTACAAGTAATACTGATTTCTTTTGCATGAGATTTAAAGAATGGAAAAGAAAGAGAACTAGTTGCGCATGTTCAACGTTCAAATCTGAAATAGAATATTACGAATAATAACAATGAGTAATTTAAAGTCTAACGATGTGAAAAATAATAATTAATACTGATTTTCAAAAATATACCTTCATTTTCTGTTTCAAATGCCGAAACGGGATTACACACGTTCTCAACCATAGTACTTATTAATCGATGCCATATACTCATACATGCAGCTTCTTTTTCTGATTGCGGTTTTAAGAGAAGAACCTATTGTATAAAGTTTAAATAAGAATATCTTCATCATACTGATTACTTTTCTAAATAAATTCATATATGGTCATGAATCATATCATTATACCTGAGCAAGAACACTCAAAGTTCTTGGATAAACTTGCAGAGGCCAAGTCGAAGAAGAGCTATTTTCAGTAGACCATGGACTTACTCCCAAATGTTGAAGTAATGTATTTTGCAATGATTCACTCAACATATTCCGAGCGAGCAAATTGTGTGTATAACGACTCAAAGCTTGCGAGAACTCAGAATACATCGCGCCCAAGGTGGCGCCATAAAACACTGATATTGTACCTTAAAGTGTTCAGAGAACAGTTATAAAACTCACGACATTCAATTAATCATCGAGAATAATAATATACCTGTTTCGGTTCTGGCCGTTTCATGATCCAAATCTCTAATTATGGCTGCTAAAATGACCATTTGTTGTTCAACCAAGCCGTTAATTATATACTCCCGAACATAAACACTTCGGCTACTGATTAAGTGTTGATTCATAAATTGGAAAATTTTAGTTGCCAGCAAGATGTACTGTAAATGAAAAATGTAAGGATAATCGTTTTTATTATTAGACATTATACTAATTACATACGCCGTGAGGTTCTCTATTATCTGGAACAATAGTTGTTGCAGTGCGCTCAGCAGTAGTTTCATTTGTGGTTTCTTTTGCGGGATTTGCAGGCGATTCTTCTGCCGGTGCGAGAGCCTCTTCAAACCATAAACCTAAGATTGGCTCACTGTCTTCTTCTATATATTTAATCATTTTATTTCATGAGAAGAGAGAAAATTGTAAATTTCATAACTAATACAATTACCTTCATCGGTTGAATTTTCAGAACAACTTAGTAAATCTTCGTAATATGTAGTCGAATCGGATTGGCTTAAAGCGTCACCTTCCAAAGGATGTTTTAGAACTCTTTTCAATGTGCATGCCTAAAAAAATAAATTCTGTATTAATTTACTTTCTTACTAGATAATGAACATTTTATATAATGAAATTATCACCTTTCTATAACTAATGGTGGCTAGATAAAAGAGTAAAAAATTAAGAGGTACAGCTTGCAAAACTGTTACGGCTCTTTGAAGTGCAGTAGGTGTTGCCAGAATGTCTAACGGCGCTGGTTCCGGATTTGGCGTACGATCAAAACTAGCTTCAATAGACACATCTTCTAAGAGAGCACTCATCAGGGTTAAAGCATGGGATGCAAGTGCGACTGATAATACACCGAATCCCTGCTGACTGGAAAATGACGGACTGATTTGATTTATATTGCTTATTCTTTACTTCAAACTTACTGACATGAATAAAATTCTTAAATTAAAGGAAGAAAAATAATTTCAAATATTTACACTTTCATGAGATTTATACGGCCGGTTCCATCACGAGCTTTACTAGGTGATTTTCCTTTCTCTTCTTTTCCTTTGTCAGTGGAACTAAAACTACTCACAGATAACTGTGCTTGAAGGCCAGCAACTAAGAGCCAAGCTCCAATCAATAAATGGTTTTGTAATATCTGTGATTGTAATAATAAAAATGATTATTTTTATCCTCAAATATCTTTTAGTATACTTAATTCAAAAAAATAACTTACATGTCCACCTGCTCTTGTACTGTTTTTAATTATGTTTGAGACAATTCCAAAAATCTCCAAACTTTTTTCCACAACAGTAATAGCAAGTGCATCATTATCTTCTTCAATATTTTTTGTGCTCTGATTATTCTGAGCATTTGATGTCGTATTTGTACTACATTTTGGAGATACTGTATTTGAAATACCAACAATACTAGACGCAGTAGCATTCACGATTGAGCAATATAAGCACGACATTGTCAGTAAGGATAATTTTTCTAACTTGGAAGGAGTTAATGGCTCAAGAACAGGCAATGATACCACACTGTGTACAATGTTTATATCGCTTACAACAGAATGTAATCCATGCCGTACAGTGTGAGCTTCAGACTGATTAGCAGGCAAACTAAATCCTTTTTTGTTCAAATAAACTTGATACTTTCTTGTGTATCTAGATAAATGCGGTAGATTTGAACACATATCTAATAAAATCTCTCCTGCTCCCATACTTTGAAGTATATTTATATTATTTGCGATTAACATCATCTGAAAATCATAATTGTATTGTAATTAAGTTGATATATTTGAAATGTCATAAAAATAAAATCAGTCAAATTTTTTCTATTTACTTTTGCATCAGGACATGCATCACCAGTTGCTGTCTCAGTAGAGTTCTTATTGGTTGGTTCAGTAAATGTCTCCGGAATAAATGGTGCTAAAGGCATATAATCCTGCAAGGGTATTGATAACTGCTCTAGTATCGTGCTTGACAAATCACATCTCGATCTTTTTTGTTCTTTAACTGGTGGAGGAGAAGTTTCCTTTTCTTTTCCATTGGGAGAAGATTTTGCAGAAGATGGTACATATACATTTTTCATAATTGCAATTAAGGCAACTTCTTCTGCAGATGTAAGCAGAGACTGTCCTGTACATAATGCTCGAATTGCCAATAATAATTGCTTGGTAATTAAAATTGGTGATGAATTGTCTCCAGGCTGGACTTGTTGTTGTGGCAATTTTCCAACAAGGTAAACTAACAATACTCTGCATGCTTGCCAAACAACAGGAATTTGACTCTTCGTAACTGCAAAATGTGTTATATTAAAAATTTTGGTTCAAAAAAATAAAATATTTATAATGGTATTCATTTTGTGAAGAAATTAATCTTATCTAAGTATAATTTTGTTGAGAATTAATTATAATTTAGTACAATCTATAAAATTCAATTAAATTATAAAAATATTTTTATATACAAATATACGAACATATATATGTATATATACTGACATTAGATCAATGTTGAACTATGTTAACACTTACAAATACTGGCGCAACCGCCTATATAATCAGCGGCTAATGCAGCAAACGATGTGTAAAAAGCTTCATATTGTTCTTCGTGTGAGATAAATTCATGTTCGCTGTAATATTAAATTTAAACAATCAAAGAGATAATCGATAAATAGTAAGTAAAAAGTATTTTTAACGGCCACCATTTTCGTCCTGTCACTTCATATTTTTAAATAGTGAATTAAACGATCGATGTGGCGTAAATCGAAGAAAAATTATTGCGTACCTTTTGACAATTGCTTTTACAAGCTGAAAAATTTCAGTTTTATTAAATGACCCGTAAGAAGGTGCTAAAATTGACGATTTTATTATCGAAGACCATTCGACAACACCACCACTCTTCGCCGCCATTTTGAAAACTATACAGTCTGACCATACACTCGACAGATTTTCTGTCTGTGATATTTTCAGCATTACACATGCAGCAGTTTGAAATGATTATGCTTATTTTGCAGAATCACTTGATCGAGATCGGTACAGTATTGTTGTCATCGTGTTAACCACTTCTTCTATGAATATATGTGTAGCATGAAAACAATTTTTTTTTTCTTAATATAGACTTATTTGCTAAATTTATCATACGAATGACAATGAAACAAATTTGTGATTATGAATCAATTTGAGAATATCGGCTTTACTCGACAGTGTAGGTTGAAAGTTAATCGAGAAACATTATTAATCAATTACGTAAATCATGATTTGAAGAAAGAATCTTCCACTGGTTATTAAAAAGGATATTTTTCCATGATAAAAGTCTTTTATTTACAATTCTTAAAACGCAATTGTAATAATTTATTTAACACAATTATGAGGTGTTTAAATTTTATTAATAAATAAAAAAAATAAATAAAAAAGTAATTCAATACTAAATAGGTAGGTGACATCTTAGTAAACGTTACTAATGTTTGAATTAAAAGGAGTTATTAATTTGTAAATTTTTCCGTATTTCGCGCGTATGAGAATTAGCAATTTCGAGCATCATGGCTGCCGGATGTAGACGTCACCAATGCCAACTGCGAGCCAACTAGGCTAGCTTAAGGTACACTTTTCGTGGCAGGAGAAGTAATTTTCCTCGTCATTTCCACTCTGCGCACATTTTTTTTCATATTAGGTATGTCAATGTAATACAAAAGAAATACTATTTTCCTGTCAGTGATATTCATGTACACCAGTGATTTATTAACAATATTGTCCTTTTGACCGTAGTATGTAGTTTTAGCACTGTCTTATGTATAGTGTGAATCTGGTGAGTTCACTACTCATTTTTCGCTTATAAATATTTTCTAATAATGTGAAAAAATGTGTATTTTTTGCGTTGATAGAATGGTGTGATACATGTGTACAAATTTGACCACTTGAAATTTTCTATCTTCTATTTGTTCATTTCGAAAATTACATTTTATGTTGCATCTTCTTCAAATCCATTATACATCAGTCATTTCTAATGGAGCAATGATATTAACATGTAGTGGGCCTCATAAACAGTGATTTTGCATTTTCTCTTTGTTGCAGAGTCATCAGTGAGTTAACATTTAGTGAATTTCTTAGATACTCAACTTACAAATATGTTTATTTGGGACTGGTTTGCTGGAGTTTTAAATTATCTTGGTAAGTATAATTTTCACATAAAAAATGTTTATAATTTAAGAAACGTTAATAACTTTCAAATTAATATTCTTGTGAATAATTTTTTTGTTCATAATATGTGAAAATCTTCAATGTCAGATATATTATTTTTATGTGCTTTACAAACTTTTCCATACAGACACAATCTCTTATTAAAACTATTTGTCGCTGATTACAGGATTATGGAAGAAAAGTGGCAAACTCCTATTTCTTGGGCTGGATAACGCAGGAAAAACCACATTGCTCCATATGTTAAAAGATGATCGACTGGCTCAACATGTACCAACACTGCATCCAAGTAATGATTCTTAATTAAAAATATCTCATAGATTAATATTATATGCTTTATAATTTTATTAATATTTTTATTGTAATTTTACAGCATCGGAAGAGTTATCTATTGGTAATATGAGGTTTACAACTTTTGACCTTGGAGGCCATACTCAAGGTACATAAAAATTGATTATCATTCGGTTTTATCTACTATTAGATTGATAAATGAACTGTAATCAATAATATAAATTACAGCTCGCCGAGTCTGGAAAGATTATTTTCCAGCTGTGGATGCTATTGTGTTTTTGGTTGATGCAAGCGATCGTTCAAGATTGCCAGAGTCAAGAACTGAACTTGATGCACTACTTACCGATGAACAACTTAACACATGTCCTGTACTTGTATTGGGTAACAAAATTGATAAACCTGGTGCAGCATCCGAGGATGAACTTAGGAACTTTTTTAATCTCTATGGACAAACAACTGGAAAGGTAATGAAGTGATTTTTTTTTATTCATATGATTTACAAATTCAATTTAATGGCATAATTATATAATATTTTTAGGGTAAAATTGCGCGCAGTGAAATACCTGGCCGTCCATTGGAACTATTTATGTGTTCAGTTTTGAAGAGACAAGGTTACGGCGAAGGCTTCCGTTGGCTTGCACAGTACATTGACTGAAAGCATGATTTACTTCCTTTGATTGCTGTCAGTTTATTACGTAACTCTTTACCTCTGTTCAATTTGGATAATGGTTACAATATGAGGTGGGGTTCAATGACATGTATAGAGAACAGATGAAAAATAAAATTGCATTAAGCTTTTGCAGTAATATATTGATGACAGAACAAAGAAGCAAGAAAGATTAAAGTATTCACGGAAAATAACATAATTAGCAAGCGCTAGGACTGATTTATTTAAATCGTTGTCACATTAAGAAAATCAATTTTGAGTAAAAATTGTTCAATTATTTGAACAAGTAATGGGGGTTCGCTATGTATACAGAATGATATAAAAATTTTGATAAATAAAATAATAAACTATTTAAGACCTGTAACTGTTTTTTAGAATTATTTATTGATAATGCTTTTGAAAATTATTTATCCATTTCTTTTCCTAAATATATAAGATGAAGCACTTGTTGTTAAAGGGAAAATGTATGGAAGGACAAATGTTATAAAATTTTTCTAACTACTATTTGTCATTAGAATTTATGGTTTAAAATTCAATCTGTAAAATTATAATAGGGCTATTTGGTTATCGTAAATATTTTCATTGTTTTCCCTTTTGCTTGATGTAAATAAATGATTTTGTTCTAAATATTGTTAATTATTTAACCTACATATCAATAATAGCAAATAATAGTTTTTTAGCAACAATTATAAAAAATATTATTCATAGTTTTATAACAAAATAATTAATTTTGTATGAAATATGTTACATATACATTCATGAATAAGTTCCATGTACAAAAATTAATGTACCAAATTACAAAATATATAAAATTTACAATTTCGAAAATAGTTCATCTTTCTGAGCAATTGTTTCAAATCGTTTATTAACAAAATCGCGATCAATGTCACTCAGTTTTTCGGGATTCCATTTTGGTTTTTGATCTTTGTCAATTAATAGTGCTCTAACTCCTAAAAAATATAATTTATGATGAATATATGACTTCATAAATTTATAACAACAATGTAACCATACCTTCAATGAAATCACTATTTCTAGTTAAAGCAGCACGACTTAATCTATATTCCATACTAAGACACTCTAATAAACTAAGATTACGTCCTCTGTCCAATGCCTCTTTTGTCACTTTTAGCGATGTAGGAGACATTTTCAACAATGTTTGAATAACATTTTGTGCCCATTCTGTGTTATCTTGCTGAAGACTGAAAAAAGATATATCAGTTCAGTCCTAATTATTTATCTAATATTTCAAAATAGGACATAATTACCGATTTATTATTTCTTCAATATTTGCAGCTGAAAAACAAGTTTTGATTTTATGCATGTAAGGTGCTAAACTAAATTCATGATTTTCAGTTTGCGTTTGAAATTGATTCAAAGTTGGTTCAATATCAACATTTTTTGTATTCATTAGTACCTCCTTCAACTCTGGTAACTTTGCAGATGACACAAAATGAGTAGCAATACCAGCGATTTTAACATCCATTCCTTTTAAATAAAAAGAGAAGAAATTAAATATATAAAGAGTAACTGAATTTTTTATTTTCAATCTAAATACCTTTTAAACGATGACCAGTGAGTCCTAAATAATATCCTAAATAATCTGGAAGCCTTGATAAAAAATATGTTCCACCAACATCTGGGAATAATCCTATCGCTGTTTCTGGCATAGCAAATAATGTGTTTTCTGTTGCCACTCGATATTTGCCATGTACGGATAATCCAACTCCACCACCCATTGTTATACCATTTATCAAAGCCATATAAGGTATTTTATAAGTTCCAATTAAATAATTCAATCTATAAACATAACGAGTTATAATAAATCAGTTACAAAAATGATGTAATACAATCTTTATTAAATGATAGTAAATATAACATGCAAATAGCAGTGATTTACATACGTATATTCCTCTCTGAAAAAATCATGTCCAAGAGTACCACCCTTCTGAGCATCGAGTACAAGAGACTTAACATCCCCACCGGCGCAAAATGCTTTACCTCCATTACCTTCGATAATCACCAAAGCTTTAGAATTTTGCCATTTTTGTAGTGCTGGATAAATTTTTTTCACCATTGATAAATTTAACGCGTTAAGTGCCTTAGGTCTGTTCAAGACTACACGACCTACATTTTCTGTCTTTAAGAAAGATAGTTTTGCAATATAGTAACTTGTTCCATTGTACGATATAAAATAAAGAACTTACTTCGTCGATAATAACTTCATCCTCTTGCTCTTGAGGCTTTGTCGAAAAACTAGTTGTTCTAGTCGTGACTCCTGTTACAGAGTGAAATAAAAAATGATGTTAAGAGTAGATTCTTATTGTTTCAATCAGTTTTCAATAATAATACAGGTACCTGCTTTATGTTCCGTAGAGAGCATATTCTTGAGAATTCGATTTGTAGTCGAAGATGAGACTGCAGAAAATGGTCTTGGCAGGAAATTTTTGATCTATTATCAGAATATGGAACAATTAGAAGTGCAACGATTCTTATCAATGTAAATTTCTTATATAATTACCATTATGAAAGGTTAGCTCTCAAACATTAAATAATTCTTTATCGTACAATGTCAACTCGCCGATTGATATTTTTCACTTCCGAATTATAATAAAAAAAAAATTCACAAGTAACCTACAACAACCATGTGACACGCAAGCATTGAATTTATTATGCTGATTTATCGTACGTACCCGGCTCTCCCCTCTACGTTACGTATCGGCCAACCCTTTCCGTCACGCGTTAACATCTCGCTTCTATATGTATACATTTATTAGCGCGATAAGTTATTATTTTCTAATGAATAATAACAAGTCATTAAAATTCTCTAACAGAACTAACTACTTATAATGATAGCTATAGAGGAACCACTCAATGTGAAGTGTACAGAATGTCCCAGTTAGACCACATTGATTTCAGAATTTTAAAGAATATATATTCTTTTTATAATTAATACATGTGAAAGTCGCAAACAATAATTAAATAATTGCTCAAAACGAAGCGATTAAAAAATGGTGCTTATTGAATGTTTTCTACAAAACAAAGTTGTCCGACGAGTAGGAAACTTTGTGCGAATTGGTGGAAGCCCGTTGATTGAAAGGGTACAGTATAAATATTTTTTCATTCGATAAACGGAATATTGATATTAATTAATATAAATCTTCAATAAACCAATGATAAATTTCACCAATTGTTCGTTAAGTTTGCATTCGGGAAGACGCCTTTATAGTCGTGGAAGTGCTTCAGATTGCTAAATATTGGAAATGAGGTTTAGTTTAAATTTATCGCCCACAAAGAATCGTATAGAAAAGGCAAACAGAATGTTAGAAAATCAATCTGGGTAATTGGCGTTCCTTTATTCATATATATATTTTTTTACTACACGACGAGAAACTTTATTTTAATACCATTGAATTAGTTTACACTTTCGCGATGTACCATTTTCCAAAGCACAGACACGGCTTTCGCGCCATCCTCTGTAGCGTTATACACCGTAACTGAGTTTCACTCCTCCATATTCAAATGTATCTCCTACAATTTAAATATTTCAAATGACAGAACAACAATTTCTTTTTTTTTTTAATACTGTATTATTATACAACAAATTTTATATTATAAATATCCTGTGTATACATATTCATATTTATTTAAATACTTCGAAAAGCGTTTGATTTTCCCAGAGAATTTTCGCTTCATAGTGAAAATTGAGATTCTATGAAACTTTTATCAAGTACATTTTCCCATAGGTTACGATTTAACTTACTATAGATCACAATTCAAAATAGTTGGTTCTTCGCTTCTTTGTCGTTTCACTTAAAAGTCTGTGATAGAAATTGTTGATATTAGAAAAGATATCTCATACGATTGGAATGGTTAGCGAATTGGTGTAGGCTTAACGAATAATAGGTAACAAGTCGATAATCTATACAATATGACAAACAAATATTCTATAATCAACTCGATAGAGATCGAAGGTGGTGAACAAGTGCGCAAACTGTCGCGTATATGTACATAGTGCATCGAAGGCAGGTTTCCAAGTGACATGGCATTTTAATTCGCCGCTGGCGAGCTTTTTTGTGCATAAAGTGTACGACGCGGTATTCACGACGGTCGTATTTTCGTATGGAAAGCGGTGCCGGTAACGACCGTGACGCGAGTGCCGCTCTGAAACGGGCCTAAGTGTACTTCATTGGTCCATCAGTTTTTCTTGACGTAATGAAGAAAGAAAAAATAAAGTACAGCGGTTAACGTTATTATCTCATACTACCTTGTACAAAATATAATTATAGAGTCCTGAAGCGGCCTTAATTAACGCGTTAGTACGAGAATTCGGTACAACTGTAATCTCGCGTTAATTCGCGAAAATTTCACAACTAATATCGTACATCTCCACTGGGATTATATCCAAGTGTGGGCTCCTTGCTGTTGCCCGTTGCTCTGTTCAACGTCCTCCTGTCAAGAAACGTGAGCTCTCGAGTGCGGAGCCCACCGACTGCCGTGACCGCGACGGTAATTTGGGAAGTGGTCGTTTCCTCCCCTCGTGCCCGATTGGAGATGCAGCGGTATTCTCACCGTGCCTATCAAAATACGAAATACGTGTGTGTTTGCGTTGGCTTCGGAATTATCGTCGATTACGGAACAACAAAACATCGATTTTCATCTAATCTCTAGTCGGCCCCTACGCCGCCGGGCTGCTCATCGAGCTCTAAGCCCGGATCGTCGCTTCTCAGCGTTCTTGAAGTACTCGAGGTGCCACACGAGGACATACCGTTTCGGGATATTCTCGCGTGACCGTCCGGACTACCCGTGCAGCTGTATCGCGAAGTTACGGCCTCCGAGCGCGACAGCGACGGTGTTATCCTCACCCAGGGACACCAAAAGAAGAATTGAGCAAACCCTCGTCGAAATCTGAAAAAAAAAAACATCACACATGGCTCGATTTACATACGACCTTGCACCCAAGTACACGAGAGCCAACCAAGTTGCAGATTTTCTCAGTTGCTGTAATATCGATCGCGACAACACTGTTTTTAGCCCTAAACAACATTGCCTTGTTACACCAGAACGAATTTTGTCCAATCGATAATGCGTATTTCCATCGGCTTCAATAAGATCTTTGCAAATACAAACGCGTATAACTACATCGAATTAACTTTTACATATTTTAGTACCGCGATGTTGGATCTGTGTAGTAATTTTGTAGATTCAACAGCGATAACGTAACAGAGTTGTTTTATTTTTTGCGACTGTTTATTCGATAGTATCGCGAACGGTCGTGAATGCACGTTAAATTTATCAGAATGTCTGAAACTACCATCATTTTTTTCTTAGTGTGCCGATCGGATGAGCTCTCGGATATTACTTACCTAGAATTCATCCAGCAATAAATTATCGGATTATACATGCTATTGGACATCGCGAGCCAGTATATTCCCAGGTAGACTTCTTGTATGTAAGGCTCGTTCGTTATCTCAGGTAGGTAAGAAGTCACGATGAAGTAAACGTGAAACGGTAACCAGCACACGGCGAATATCACCACCACGACAATCATCATTTTAACCACCTGAAAACGAAGGTGGAGGTATCGCGATAATAATTATCAAACGACTCGTTTCGATTTACAACTATCGCTATTTGCAGTTTGATCAAATCCTTTCATCGATTATTATATTGTATGTATACATGGGAAGAATAAATACTCATTGGTAACAGCGAATGCAAAATCAAGTAATGTGTTGACCCACAATCCTGAAAATCCGTTGTGTAAAATTTCAATATGCTAATTGTGTTAAATTTCATGTTGAATAACACGGGATTAAAATTATGCATCGAAATTCCGCAACATAAAATGAATACGAATTTACGTTTTCGACTACAATTATTGTAAACGTATCGGTGTTTTTACGATTAATTACTAAACCTATATTCGTAACGGCTCGACTCGTGCTCGCGGTTTAATCCGAAAATTTGAACGGTACGTAGGTAAGCGCACCAATTGGGCATGCAAGAGTGCCGTCGCGCGCAGTTGAGCAGGTGCGCTACTAGCACGCGTCGGTGCGTCCAATCAGAGAACGCGCGGGGTGTTGAGAGCGTTATACGCTCTCTCGCATTTTAGCGAGTGCGTAACAGACGATAACAATCGTTCCCCGTGAATCTCGAATTGTCGTCGAGATGAGAGAGAACGTCGAGAGCTCTCGAGGGGTTACGCAATAATCAGGTCCGCGTATGCAAGAGATTGCACGTGCTCGATTCTTAATACGCTCTCGGCAATCTACTTTACCGCTAATGGCTGTTTCGGTAAAGGTGTGCACCATGCACTTCGCCTATACGTAGCGAGAGTTATCTCAAAGTTGGCGGTAAACTCGCGTAATTGGGAGGTCGAAAAACGGGAACGTTATCGGATCGGGGTACGTGATAAATTCTTCGCTCATTCCGGTATTTTCGCCGGCCGCGAGATACGTTTCTATATAGCTATTTTAATCAAGTGGAGGAACTTTGGATGAATGAAAACTTTGTTGCGTGTTTGACATAGGATGATCGAGGGATGCACTCCATTGAACGGAATTGCGTAAATAAGTTAATTGAGCGAGGTCATTTATAGTGCCTCGATAGGAACTCGAGATTTAATTTCGAAACTGCGCCGTTGCGAAACTCAACTGTGACTTACTCGTCTTTTGCTGCGAATATTTTCGAGCTGACGCGCCGTGGCTTCGCCGATGCTCTGAGAGCCCCAGAGTTCTAGGCCAACCCTCGCGTAAGTGAACGTCATCGATGCGATCGGCATAAAGTACGTCAGGATCATAAAAATAACGCTGTACCTGAACACCGATACCAAAATAGGACGTTTTAGCGGTAATTCGATAACTCGCGCACACGAGAATCCAATTGCGGATAACTCACAAATATTCGACATAGCTGACTCCTGTCTCGTCGCTCCTGTCGGGCCACTTGGAGTAACAAATCACTCGAACCTCGCCATTGGCGAATGACTGCGTGTAGGTGGTATAGTAAAGCAACATCGGGGCGGATAGGATTGCCCCGACTATCCACATTGCGAGTGCCACCGAGAGGGTCGCTCGTTTGCCCATACGCGGTTTCAGTGGATTGACGATAGCCATATATCTGTAA
Organism: Goniozus legneri; assembly: GCA_003055095.1. Lineage (NCBI taxonomy): Eukaryota > Metazoa > Arthropoda > Insecta > Hymenoptera > Bethylidae > Goniozus > Goniozus legneri. The sequence continues at coordinate 155,569 of NCVS01000913.1, forward strand.
CGAATAAAAATTGCCTAGAGTGCGGAGTAAGTAATAAAAGTTGGGGAAAAATATTTCGACGCGTGGGGGATAAAACACCGAGTAACCCTTCTGCTGGAAAACGAGAAATTCAAATTAAAAGTTTAGCCAGAGTTGGCTTATCTACGCTCATTAACCGAGTATCGTCGTTATGCTTCGCGCTTAGATATCTTACTTTAGTTTCGTATATTTTCGGGCTAATTGAGCATCTGCGAAAGCCCTAAACGTTCTACCGTTATTAAAAACCTCTTCGGAGAATTTATGTACGCATTGTGCTTTAAGGAATGTCATTGACGGGGTATATTTCGCTATTTTTATGTAATGGGCTTGGCGTATTACGCGTATAATGTTGGCCGCCTACTTTTGAAAAATGTATTGTACGAAACCGCAAATAATTAAAAAAAAATATGTATTTATATTTAAATTATACCTGGACTATGGTTTCTTACCTCAAGCTCAATAAAATGCAACTAGTTAAAGGAAATAAGATTTCGAAAAACTTTCTCGCAAGTTACCGCGTGACCCAGGTACTATATGTGTAATCCCTACCGATACCGAATTTTACCCGTGTCTCACGAGTACTTTCGAGAAAATACTCCAAAATCTTATATCCGTTACTTAGTTGCATTTTATTGAATTCTAGACAACGAGGACAATCCAAAAACAAGAGACCAGGTAATTTAAATATAAATATATATTTTTAAAAATTTTAGAATTTTTTTGTAGGCGTCGTGCAATATATAGTACAAATAGAATACGATTTTTCGGTACAAATTTTAAAAATCCCATTTTTCAAAAGTAGGGAGCTAACATTACGTACATATGTGTACGCGCCATAAAGTGGTTGCAACTGTTCCATTATTATACGTATACAGAACTCGAGATATTAGCTTTCGCTCAGTTAATTCAATAGATTATGAACGCGATTCACAATGTATAATGCACAGTTTACACGTGATCGGTTTACATTAACAATAATTGATATTAAGTAGATTATTATGTAGAATTAATAGCCTGTGCATTAGACTTTAATGTCATTTTAAATTTTAACTCTATTACTAGCAACAAAATCAGCTAGTTACCGATCGAATAACGCAAAACTATAAATAGAGGGAGAAGCGCAATGAATTATGGCGAGAGAAAAAAAAAGAGCGGGTCGCAATGAGGGTTTTATTTTTCGGTCTTTCCGCGCGAGAGATCCGTCTTTTTGACGGTAATAAATATACGGACGCGCGAAGAGGTTTCACATCGTTACTATTTGCCAATGAGAAGGGGCATTGGATGAACTTGAGAATGTAGGACGTGGTGGAACGTTTACGATAGAGGGTTTTACGGAGGTGGGCGTCAGCCAGTTGCATCGTAACGTAGATAGTGTCCTCGCTCGCGCTCTGGATGACGCTCACATTCACGAATCTAGTAGCTCTCCGCGCACTCGGCATAAAAGCCGAGCAAACTTTTCACGGCTGGAGGATAGGCGTGTCCAGTCCGTACTTCAGCTTGCCGGTAACGTTAAGGAGATAGTACATTCGTCTAGGTATTGGCACGAGTACGAGCTCGTAAGCTCTCTCCCTCTCTCTCCCCGTCTCTCTCTCTCTCTCTCTCTTTCGGATAAATGATCCTCGCGGTACTCACGCCATTGTCGATTGACGTTAGATAAAAATTAATACTACCGAAATAAAAGCAGTAAAAACTTGTCTCGATACGTTTTTATATCTGAGAACGAACGGCCGCCGTATCCGAATATACATAGCCCGCGTAAGAGTTGATGTTTACGACGGTATACGTTGTAAAAAGGAGCATCAGCGGTAATAAAATTTTCGCGTACACAGATGCGAGCAAAACGAGGAGGGTTATTTAACGCCCGAGTCCCGTTATTAACACTCTTTCTGTGAATCGTACGTTTTTCGCGGGAATATAATATATCTCCTCCGAGGGGGTGGACTGACTTTTTTCTCCATTCTTTTTTGGTGGACTAGTTTCTCCCTGACCTTGAGTCGTTCGGATGACCCGAATTCCCATTATGGTTCCATTTTACCCTGACAATCTCCGCTACACTGATGCTGCGGTCGTTTGGGAAAATTGAATTTCGGATTGTCGTCCTTTCTTGGGCGGAAGATACCGTTTGATTGATGTTCTGCCAGTTGGTGTAATAAATAAAAATACACCGGTGGACAAACTTGGGTCTTTTTATCGGAGCGCGTTGATTAAAATCCCATTCTCATAATCCAATTCGGAAATCCGAATCGTTCAATTTTTCGCGAGTTACCATCAACGAGCGTATGATTTTAATTAAATGTTATGGTGCCGTGCTTAACGTTGTTGATACAGAAGAGCGGGCTTTAATCGATTCTCGTGGGGACGCTCTGACAAGTGATAAAACCGAAAAACACGTTATATAGGCAAAACGCTCTGTGATCTTTCGATCGTATGGATTTTCCAATATTGGAAACGATATCTTCAGGTTTTATTTCATTGACGGGTATTAGCAGTGGTTAGAGTCGTAAAAAATCGAACTTTCTGAACATGAAAGAGAAAAAAAGTAAAAGAGAGAGAGAGAGAGGGAGAGAGAGAGAGAGAGAGAGAGAGAATAAAGTGTTGGGAAAAGCGCTAAGGAAATAAGAAGCTATCTACGCGAGCGGGTAAAAATTGCTTTGCGAGATTTACTATGTCGAGTTGAATTTCCGTGAATTCATCGTTGATATTCCGTTCGCTGCTCGATAGTTGCCGATTAAACTTGTTTTTCACGATAAATTACAGATTGAATATTCACTCTCGGAGTTAGATATCGAATAAAGTACACGGAACACGTTCGTTTGGCTGTAAAATACACTGGAAACTGCTGTAACAAGGTGATACGTTCTTCGTAATCCTTTGCATAACGACTCGTGCCGGGAGGGGGGGGGTTAGAGTCGAAGCAATTATCCAGTTGATCGTTCATTCGTTAACGCAAGCTGTCAGTGCTCGGAGCAGATCCAATGGGAATCGTTTTCCATTTTCTATGCGGATATGCATTACCGCAGGAATCAATTTCCACATGTTATACGTATGCATGTGTGGCACGTGGTTGTAGGCATGGGAAGAGAGCGAGCGAGAGTGAGAGGAAGAGAGAGAGAGAGAGAGAGAGAGAGAGGAGAGAGAGAGAGGAGAGAGAGAGAGAGAAAATAATCTTTTATGAATTTTTGAATTTCCCTCGGTTACTTTCAACTCGGAGACGTTATCGTGACTGTTTCCATTAATGAATGACGAGGGAAGCTTTCTCCGACTTTTCATACAAGATTAATGAGATGCAGAATGCAAGTGTTTATCAAGCAAGGATTGGAGCTTTCGAGTGAAACTAGCACAAAGGCGTTATCTTTTGTTTTAGTTTCATCGACCGCTCGTCCGTCTAAGACTGAATTCTCGACTGGCTAAAAGCTATTTATTTGTCAACGCGCCGCCCGAGCGAGTTTCCTTTCGCGCCAAGATCACCGAAGACGAACCGAACCATTCGTTCTGGTTGTCGACTCCCTCTTACTTCTCTCTCTTCTATCCTTCCTTTTCACCGCGAAGATAAGCGAACCGATCCGTAGATCGGTATCGCGTAATGCGAATTACAGCAACAAGAAGTCACCGGGTCGTCCACAGCATCGAACGCACTCCAAAATTATTTACACTGATCGCGTTTTAATTCGACTCTTATGGTCGCTGGATTTAAAAGCGGAGGCCCGTGCCAGGACTCCCTGCCAAGTAATTAAATTCAATCGATTCTCGTAAATTTCTCATTATCGGGATTTTATTTACCATGAACTCGTCATTTTTCTATCGACCGTGATGAGATATCGTTTTCGCTCGAGCTTTATCTCTTCCTAGCTCATTAAACGACACTTCCTCGCGATACCTGTCATTAGAGCAACGAATATATATCTCGGCGAACGCGGGCGCTGGGGCTCCGCGCCAAGATAAACAGTCGCGAAATTATTCGCATTGTGCTCGACATTGTTTCTCTACACTTTGCGAGATAAAAGTTTAGCGCGAAGGACGATGAGGGAAACTGCGAATCGAACGTTCGCGAGCTATCGATTCTCTTCGCTCGCACTCCGGTTGAGGTTAAAAGATCTTTTATAAACTATGGCCGAATTGGTTTTTCCTTTACAGAAAGTGACACGTAGCGTCGGAGAAGAGGTAGAGAGAGAGAGAGAGAGAGAGAGTGAGCGGGCGACCAGCACTTCCATTATTTTCATTGGCGGAAAAGCAAGTCGCGCTAATTGCGTGTCTCCTCGTGCGTCGACCAGTGAATATCATTTTCTCGTAATATTTTTTTAATTAACGTATAGTGAACTCTCAAAGCGATACTCGATACGCGTACGCGGTAAAACGAGGCTGAATGCACGCGAGGAAATTGTTATCGTTTCTGGTCGCATTGTATAAACTAGGGATGAGAGGGAGGAGAAAGCGAAAATGGATAGAATTTCTATGCGAGGTAAAACATAAAGACATTATTTCTCACTGTATCGAGTGACCTCGTCTCGGGTGTCACTGCTTAGTATCGGAAACGCAATAACCGATTACGCGTGTTTGCAGTCGATATTACACTTATCACCGACAATGTATTTCCGCAATATCCGTTAATGCCCGAGTTGATTTTTCCGTGGGACAAACGAGAGAGGAAATGAAACGTTTCGCTGAAATATCGTATCGGTACTCACCTGTCGATAGAGATGGCCATGAGGGTGAAGACGCTCGCGCTAATGGTAAGGACGGCTATGAACTGACACAGCTTGCAGTAAAAGGTACCGAAGGGCCAGTGGCTGTTCAGCATGTAGGTGTAGTTGAATGTGACGTTGAGAGTCGACACGAGGGTGTCCGCTATGCTCAGGTTCACGAGAAAGTAATTAGTGACCGTGCGCATTCTCTTGTGCGCCAATACGATCCATATTACGATCAGATTGCCACCCGTCGCTACTACGATCATACACGCGAATAACACAGTCCATATGATTTGCCTCCACCAGGGTAGGATAAACTGATTGGACGGCTCGAGGTCCAGATCCAGATCATCGTCCGTGGAATTCGTGTCGTTCCAGTAAGTCTCGTTGAAGAGGAAGGACTCCGTCGACAGATCCCAGAGATAGAGCGTCGCGTTGTCGAGCACCTCCTCGAGGGACTCCATCGCCTCGTTTATTCCGCGCGAACGAACTCTCTACTCGACGGTCCGCGACGACGAGCCACCCTTCTCGTCCACTATCGTTACCACTATCGCGCACATCACCGCACTCCTACTGTCTCCGCGCTCCGCACCGCGCGCTCGCGCTCGAATCGAGTCCCCCGCTTTTACCGCCAATCGAATTTCGAGTATCCTCTTATCAAGCTCCCTCTCCTTCTTCCGCCTCCGCCTCGTTTTTCATCGCATTCCGATCGGTCCTATCGACTACCTCGCGAGCGAGGACGCGTTGCTCCCGTCGTCGGCTTGCTCCACATCATCTGCCTGCTTGCCTCTTTGCGAATCCCATTACGAGCCACTAGTCGAAATCCCGTTCATAGGGAGAGAGGAGAGAGAGAGAGAAAGAGAGAGAGCGAGAGAGAGAGGAAAATACAGAGAGACCTATAAAAATGCCGAAGAGCCGCTTCAATCGGAGAGGGCCGCGAAATGAAAATCGATTTGTCGGACAAAGAGCCGCAGTTTAGTCCTGCGTGCCCTGCCTCGATTACCGATTTTTTTTTTTTTTCAAATGCTCGCGTTTACGAATTTTTTCTTTCCTCCTCGAGATTGCTGATTCTCACGGTGTATTCGCGAAATCACTCGCCGTGCTAATTGCACCGCGTATTCCTTTGTGCGCTATCGAAATTGGATCGCGCGCGGTCTCTCGGCCAGGCCTTCATTTAAAATTGCATTCCCTCGATGTTATGGAAATCCACGACGAATAATTTCAATACCATCAGCGATTCTTGCCGTGTCCGATCGCGGCACCCGATCGATGGAAATTTCATTCGATTCGGTGTCTCCTGGAATCCATATTGCGCTCTCTCTCTCTCTCTCTCTCTCTCTCTCTCTCTCTCTCTCTCTCTCTTTCCCTCTCGCCAACCCTCTCGGTTCTTTTTCGTACCGGGATCACGTCCCTCTCGGACAATTACAACGAGGACTCCAATTGGTTATGTACAACTCAAAAAATAGTCGGACAATGGACGTTATTTTTTTTCTCCGCTATTCCGGCTTTTCTCGTCGACTCGATGGATAGCACATGTTCCATCGGCTCAGCTCGGCCGACTAAGACGCAGAGATATCGCACGAGAAGAGAGGGCCCGCATTTTGCCCGCGCTTTAATGCGAATTTATCAGAGCGAAGTGAATCTCCCCGTCTCTACTCCGGGCGGGCGTTTATTTCCAAAGGATCGGCAACTGTTGCGTCGCGTCGAACGAATTCGGTCCTCGAATCGGCCAAAGAGAATTGGTCATCGGGAATTAGAATTGCGATGAAGTTAAAGTTGCACTCCGGGAGTTTACCGAGAATTACATTCCGGTGCACTCGCAATCTCGCGAAGCGATATCGAACTTCTCTGTAACAAAAATTCACCCAAAGAGCGTTAATTTATTGGCTCGGCAATCGAAATTGGCGATGATCGTGAAAAAAAAATGACGGAATCTCGTGTCGAGTTTCCCACGCGCTTCTCGATCTACTTTATTTCTTCGGAATTGTTTGAGAGGTGAATTACGAACACAAGTCGGATCTACACGCTCAGTGTCAACTTTAAGGACGGATCGTTGATTACGAATTGCGCGACGGTAGGAATTCAATTATAAGACGAATCGAGGGATCCGATCGTTCCAGCAGTTAAGATACCTCGAGGGGGATTATATGGAAGATTCTGTCTCGCGTTAGTATAATACCCGGAGAGTTATTCCTTAACTGCCCCCCGTTTTATCTTTATTCCCGCAATGATCGCGCATTTTTACGCTCGGCGGAATACGAAAAGCCGACCGGGATTTTTTCCCGTTCCGATTGTACTGACGAGTGAGTGGCGAGGGAGAGGACGCTCGAAGGGGAGGGAGGAGGGTTCAGGTGGACGCCGATAACGCATATTTATTGCGCGACAGCGTTTCCTCGTGTAGCTGCGTCGTTAGTGTATCGTCTCGGGGTAACCGTAGTCGCGGTTGCGGTCATTAAGCGAAAGCACCCGATAAATTAAAGGCATTACGAGTCAGTCGGTGGTGTTGTTATATGGATCGACGATGAAAGAGGAATCCCCCGCTATCGATCGCGAAACGGTATCGGTCCTCCGTTATTTTACCGCGATCTCGCTTCATCTATCGAACTCCTAATTAACAAATTAATTGCGTCACCCGTTCCTCTCTCTCTCTCTCTCTCTCTCTCTCCGTCTTTCTCTGTGCGCGAAGGAGAGAATAAAGACACGTCGGTCGATTATTTCCTCGCTACACGTAACCGGGAAGTTCTCGCGGCGAGTGAATAGGTCGGATCGGGGAATCGTATCGCGTCCCACGATATTGCACCGGAGGAATAACACGGGAGCACGTTTTCGATCGGGGGATGTTCGACATTCCTCGCGTAATCATGACACATCCCTCGCGAAACCGGATTAAAGCGAACTGCCCAGGGCGTGGAGAACTTAGCTCGCCACTCTGACCCCGGAAATTGAATGAAATCCACGTCAAAAGTTGCTCTTGAACGTACACCGACGGACTTTGATTTCAGGGCACGAAGTACCGCGGCATCCATATATATGCATGTACAGACGCCCGTAATGACGAAGGCGGAGCGCAACCGAAGCGTCAAGATCCCGACAGACGCTTGCGCGCGTGTCGATGTTAAATCGACGTATTTGGGTATCGCGCACGCATACCTAGACCAGGACGATAATAATTCGCAACGGGAGTGATAGACGATGCGGTACGGGCTAACACGATTAACCTCGTCGTAATAGAGTACGCGAATACCGGGGCTTGTTGCTAGAACGCGGCCTGATCGTGTTATCAAGACACTGTCAATACTTCCGAAAGCAGTTCAAGTACCGGTTATTTCAGAGCGAAGACGTCATAGCCGGTACCCGATGACGGCCAGTTATTGAAGCTCGCGTACCGGCTCGACACCGGCCCCATTGTCGCGCTCTACGAGTCTTGTCCGCGCATTGACCAATTTTCCTCGTCGATAACGGCCAGGAGCCCGTTCGTCGGGATCGATCGGTATACCGAGAGTGCGAGAGGGCGCGTCTTGAGCCGTTAATCCTCGCTATTTTACATCGGCCCTCGACGATACCTCAACAATACCCAATTGACGAGGTTTTCCCCAAATTTCAAATTCATGACGCGCGTAACGCAATAAGCCCTGTTAATCGTTTCAACCTACGATCGTAATTTCATTTCGCTTTTGCATTTGCATTGTGCGCGTTATAATTAATGCGTCCCATCGGTGAGAATTAAATACGTGTGGGCTTATTAAACCCTCGAGTATTTAGAAACGAATCGGGTTACAAGCGCGTCCCCTCCCGACAATGCAACCGCGCGTGTATCGTTAATTCGTCCCAACTACGATTCTTCCCGACTACGTTAGTGTTTATGAGTTTCGCTGTTGGCATACCGCTCGCGAATACGGATTTCCGGCATCACACACTATGAATACGCGAAATGCTTGTCGTCGTTCGATCAAAGAATTTCATATCACTTCCTATATGAAATATCAAACATATCTGTATAATCGATTCGCGTTCCTGGAGGAAACCTATGCAGACTGATCGAATTGAAAAATTAAATTCGCGTTTGGTCCGCCGGAACGTATTAAAACCGATTCGCAGATCCCGGCCGGCCGAGTTAATATCGAGATTGAATCGAGAATTTCGATAAAGAATATCGGTACACGACTCATTGAATAGCGACGACACGGAATTCCATATTCGAGGGGTTCATTTAACGCGGCTCCATCGAAAGGCGATTCCGGCGTAATGGAAAGCGATAACGGGGGTTCCTTTGTCGGGCCAGTGACGGACCGACTTCACTCACGCGACGCCAGTTACACGAAATGATTTTTTCATCGTTCCATACATCCGCACTGTATGCACCGCGCGACTCGACAAACGGACCCAAACGATAAATTTGTAAATGTCAGAGACATCGCGTGCGGCCAAACTTCCCCCTCCTACCCCCTCTCCCCTATCTCGTTACCCCTACTCCCCCCGCCCATACTCATACATCTCTCTAATTTGAAATTCATCGATTGCGCAATTCCCGCCAAGATCTTCATCGGCTGGCGTAGTCACTCGACGATGTTTACGAGCTCGCTGGATATATTATCCATATAATATACGATAATGTATCTTTCCACTTTTACCGAAATTTCCGGAACGAAACCGTTCCCCGAGGCACTTGGCGAACTGTATATCTCCTGGAGAACTGCGAAGTTCGCGGATTAACACGGCAGGTGGATTAAACGGTTCCGGGGGAGGGGGTAAAATTGTCCGTGAGGCGAAATTGAAAAATGAATTGTTCGCGTTGGATTCGATCGAAGCGGAATACGCGGGAGCCAGCGAGCGAGCGCGTCGCGTTTTCCTCCATAGAGTTATCTTGTTGTCTCGATTCTATCTGTGCGCCATCAAGAGGTGCCTTTGTACGTTCCTCGCCTCCTCGTGCGGTTCAATCTTTTATGTTATTTCCCCTCGGCGGGCCGCCAAATCTGACCTTCGCCCGCATTTATTTCCCTTTTCCGGGAGGTATAGGTCGCGGAACATCAAGGGAATTCGCGCAAAGACGTCACGAACCGAGCCACTCTCACTCACAAAAGGCTCAGCCAATAAAATTTATTTGCCTCCACTCGATTATTCGAGCGCGCCGTTTTCGAGGGATGTAAAAGAAAAAAAACTGACAAAACTCGTGCGCGCGTTCTCTCTCTCTGCAAACGGATAAACTTTTTCGAGCGCCACGGGGCCAAACGGATTAATCGCTCATTCTTGCGCGCGTTACGCGTAATGAATGGAATTCTGACGCTAACAACGTTTCGGACGTTTTATTAGTTTCGGGCAACTTCTACCGCGGCTGTATCAATACCGAGACTCGTCCCGTGAATGCGCAAAACACACGGTAAGTGAACACTACGTGCCCGTGCTTTGTAACCAGTGCCTCGTATACCAATAACGATAACTTTCGAACAAAATCAACTATAGGACGACAGAGCTCGCAAATTAAATGCGATATTTCGTACCTCGGGATCGATAACGCCTCGGGAAAATGGTATGATAACACGTCGACTCCCCCTACTCGTCGAAACGAATCGACCCAAGAATAATATTTTTATTCCCAATCTCGATGCCCCTACAGCGGGGCCGCTCATCCCCGACGTGTTATAATTTTTGACAAATGGGCTCGCTCGCTCGCGCCCGCCAACTCGTGCGGAAGGAACGATATTAATAATCGCGAGGTTCGTTTTGGTGTCGCGTCGGAGCGACGAGTGTGCCCTACTGTCTCCCCGGCGTTTAAAACTTTCGCGATTACTACGGTAAGGCGTGAAGATGCACCGAGTTTCGCAATTTATCGATCGAGAGAGAGTGTAGGCGCGGTCGTGATATCCTCGAATAACTCGCGTAGCCTTTCAGATCGCAACAGAATACCGGGAATACCAGGGCTCTCTTGCGCGCAACACAGAGCGGGACGAACAAAAGTGACGGCCCTCCTCTCTGCTACTCGTGCGCGTTCTCCCGCTCTCACACACTGATGCATAAATTAGCCTATATTTACCTCACGGACTACACCGACGAAATAAAGCACCTCTTTCGCCGAGCGCGATACAACCCCCTGTCCTTCTTTTTAACTGGAAATTGCATTTTTATAATTTCTCGAGAAAACAACGTTAGTTCGATGAATCTCGCGAATTTCAGTTATCTCCCACGATAATTCCTTTTTTTCGAGTGGGTACCTGCCATCGAATTAATCCCAAGGATTCTCGACGAGAGCAAGGCATGCGCCGCATCGCTCGTTTTTATCGAATATCGCTACTTCCGCTTCGTTCCACGATATCATTTTACTGTATGTCAAAGTAAATAAAATTATGGGGCACGATTCAATTCTTGCCTCTCCAATCCACATATTTTGCGGCGCAATTTACGAGAAATATCATCGGATGCGCAATCTATTGAATCAACTAATGTTCGTTTCACCATTAAGACAATATTCTGATAATTCGATAAAATAATTCTTCGAATCAATTTCATTCCGTGGAATACTTTTCCACGCGCGCGTCCGCTCGCTCAAGCAAATATCTAATTAATCGGATGGATTTTTCCGTCTCCGGTACTTTTTGGCGAGCGATCGTTTAATTATTCCAAATTGTAGCAATGTCGCGTTGTAATGTGCGGCTACGCGCATCGATAACGCATCGCGCTGCGACGGCACATCGAATCGCACGCGAGATAAAAACAGGCGCGGGGGTTCAAACGTCGGGTTATCGCGCGCTGTTCTTTTCCGCCGTTAAAAGCCCCGTCAAGCGGTTTTTTTTTCACCCCGGTAGAGTCGCGAAACGACGCTCGCTTTTGTTTTTAAAACATTAGCCCTCAATTAAGAAAGTTGTATCAACTTGCCGGTTGGACGTTGTTCTTCGATGAGTTTCGCCGGTGAAAATTTATTCGTTTAGAGGAAAAACTCCGTCGTAATTCCCTCTTGCTTCGTCCTCGCGACTCGTACCATCCCTGCAATACGTTTCAGCGGGTTAATTCGACTTATCGAACTCGAGAAATGAACAATGAATTTCTCGGACTCGAATATTTTCACCTTCATTTCGACTCGAGAGGGAGAATCGGTAAATTTACTTTCTAAAATGCACATTTGAATAAAACTTTCATTTCGCCAACTCCTGACCGAGCGCGTCCTTACTCAACTCTGTGTATTCGTGTGTGTATATGTGTTTGTGTGTGTGTGTGTGTGTGTCGCTTACACGCGAAATTCAGTGCGGTCTCTCGTTCGGTGGGAGGAGGGTGGAAAACAATTTGCCGTCGAGACGTGGTGACTGAAAAAATTGAACGTTTTGAAAAAATTAATAGGTACGCCTCAGTTGTGCGCGTTTCGCGACATGGCAGGAAAAGAAAAAAAGAGAAACAAATACCGTATGAATATGCAGCTAGGAATTAAAAGTTGTCGAGATACCGTGCTCTAAGGGTTTCAGACCCCTTTGTCGTCCTTAATGCGAGCTTGTTACTTTTCCAACTCGCGCGCGGTTTATTGTAGAGATGAAATTTTTTCCGTTCTTATTTCCATAGATCGAGAAAGGGGTCCGTGACTCGGCACTTGATTGCGAAATTCATGAGATCAGGAAGAACGCGCGTAACTGAGAAACAACAACGTCTCTAGATAGCGGACGGGGTACTTTACGTTTATTGCCTACGGCTCTACAATGAGAGAGCGTGTTGACTAGCCGTTGCGTGTGAAATATTCGCCGCGATGACTCGTATAAAATGCCACTTGCATACAATCAGTCATCTCCTATATTTCGCCGAACGAGTTTCCTACGAGTAGCGCGATAAAGCTGAAGGATCGATTTATTAAAAACGGAAAGAAATTTAATTTGATGGAAATTCAGTTCTATTGATATTCTGGAGAATGAGAGCGAAGAGAATGAAAGAGAGAGAAAAAAAAAGTTTTTACGAACTTACAGTTCGAGCGACGAGTTTGAAGAGCGAGGATCGTAGGGGTTGCGCGGCCGGAAAACAGTCGGTACGGGGCGCGTGTCTCGACGGTACTGCTGCGTCGGGCGCAACTCTTGGCCTGTATCCCAACGCTCTCTACGGCGCCTACTCGAGACACCGCGCTGACGCTTATCCTGACCTATCACGATCATGCTCCTTTTAATCGGTTCATGCGCTCCTTTCCAAAAATTGCCACGATATAATTCTTTATGTTTTGATAGATCGTGAGGGTTCTTTTCGAACGACATTGATGGTTCATTCTCTTTAATGAGTTATGGACGATGGATGGGCTAGGTTGTATTACTACTACGATCGGCTATTTACGAAAAAATTTTCCTTAATTGTTTCAACGCGCGATTAATTGATAATTGCGTATTATAATTTCTTTTTGTGTCACCTTCCTTTTCCGTTTACACGTGTATGGGTCGAAATTCAATTTCCGGATTTTCGATGAAACGTGTTGTTCTTGTTTATTTTCCGCACGTTCCCGAGATATCAATTAATCGTTCCGACGATATTTTTTGCTCCTGTTCGCTATATGTAATAGCGTTTGTCAATGTGGCAACAGGGAATACAATAATCGGTGCATCGCACGCGTGGGTAAAATCATGAAAACCGCACTGACAGTTGTATATAAAACAGTAAAATAAAATTACAAATTATTTAAAATCTTAAAATTATTTATCAAAATATATTATTCAACATTACAAAATATATACTTTATAGCATTTAATATAATAATTCAAATATAATTCATCTCTTGAGCAGAAATCCATTTGAGCGATACCGATGAAATAACAATTCCACATCGTTATTTATCTGGTGTATAATAGACAGAATCCAAGTAAAATTTAACAAAATCTCCTACAACATTTCGATCTGGAATACTCTGACTCATTCCGTACATTGCGTACTGAAAGAGAGAATGATATGTAGTATAATAATATTGTGGTCAAATTATTGATCTAATAAAATACGTACTTTTCCTTCCATACTTTCATCTGGGGAATTAAGAATATTTGACAATTCTTGTTCGAGGTCGCTCAAAAATTGATCGGCGACTCCGCGTCCGGTATGAATATGTGTAATACAAATATGAATACCACATGGAAATTGAAGTGCATTCAAATTCCAGCCTTTCGCATTAAGGGCTTCAGAAAGCCTATAAATATGAAATTGTTCCGAGCCAATAGCAATGACAGAAGTAGCCGGTGTTCCGAAAATAAATATACCATCCAATCTCCGTAATCTATAAAGTTTTCAAAAATAATGTAATATTTATTACGTAGATTAAAAATAATCGATTACGCACTCCTGTTCAATGTATTTTGTAGTTTCGATAATTTTCTTTGTGGCATTCAAATATCCTTCTAATCCGAAATACATCATTGTCGCCCAACAGGCGGCTATTATACCTCCAGCTCGAGAGCCATTAACTGTAGGCGAACCATAAATACCGCCAGGCCAATCAGTTGTTGTAGTATACTGATAATGTCTATATTTCTTATTTTTGTACAAAATAACCGAAGATCCTTTTGGAGCGTAACCGTACTAAGATAATAATCAATGTTAGTTACATTTATTTTAGAAAATGAATCGATGTGAAAAAAATGAGAACCTTATGCGTATCCGCTGATATACTCGTTACTCCCGGTAACGTGAAATCAAATAGTGGTAACCTATAACCAACATCGGCCATGAAACAGATGAGGAAACCACCAAGACAGGCATCCACGTGAACTGGTATATTATATTTTACTCCCAGTTCAGAAATTGCCTGTATATTATCCATCGTTCCATACGGGAAATTTGGAGCGGAACCAACTAGCTGAAGAAACGTGATGTATTGTTGAAAAATATTGAAAATCAGAATTCAGTCATATCTTACCATTATTGTGTTACTTGTGATAGCTTTTTTGAATGACTTCATACAGACAGTCCAACTATTGGTGTTTAAAGGTACAGTACGTATTTTAATATTTAAATATTGAGCAGCTTTGTCGAAGGCTGAGTGGGCTGACACTGGCATGACTATTTCTGGATGTTTGATCCCTTTTTCTTCTCTTGCGTAATCTCTGTATGCTTTACAAGCTAATAAAATTGATTCTGTACCACCAGTTGTCATCTGCAAAAAAAAAATCAAATCAGAAAAATATTGCATTTTGTCAATTCTATAATTAATATTGCAAGGGAAGACTAACAGTGCCGCAGGAATCTTTGTCTCCATGAAATAAATTACACGCCATCCTAACTACTTCTGCTTCCATTTTGCAAACTCCTGGGAAAACATCAGGGTGCAATGGATTAGTATATGAAGCAAGAGCGTAAACATCTCCCATCAAATGCACAAGATTCTTGTCAACTCTATATACAGCACCAGAAACTTTTCCTTCTTTCCAATTATAATCAGCTGGGAATAGTGAATTACTGATATTAGAATTTCAAATTTTATAACATTTCAAAAGATATTCCAGTTCCAAGACTCACTTAAATCAACATATTTTTTGACAGTTTCTAAAACACTTCCATAAGTCCATCCTTTTTCTGGAAGTTGTAAAGTAAAAGGAAGATTTTCTAATCTGTGCAATACTTCTTGTTTGAAATTTTCATCAACAGCACCCAGTTCTTTATCAATTTTTTCTCTGATGGAAGGTATATAACGTATTAATTTAAAAAACTGTCTTTTTGTTCTTTTGGTTAAACCTGCAAAACAAATTTATGAAATGAAAGTATAATAGTTGTTTTCAGAATGAGTTGACAGATTTAGGTAAGATAAAATATCTATATTATATAAGACTGCCTACTCTCAAAATACATTTCAAGTTTTTCAGAATTAGTTCAAAAAATTTGGCAAATTGTTGATTCAACAGGTGAATCAACATTTGCCAAATTATATTTTTAAAATATAATTAGCATAAAACATTTTAAATTTCAAGGTCGTGAGAATTGAACAAATTACATAAAATTACATAAATAAATCAAATTTTTAATTAAAGCTGAAAATTCTTACTTTCATCTTGAAATACAAAATTCCATAGCCAAACAGAAGTTAAAACAGTTGTAGTAGTTACAGTCACTATTTGCCACGGTTCTTTTCCTTGAAAAGCATTATTCACAGCTCCTTTCAAGTTTATACATACAGTATCTATACCTGAAATTGTCATATTGATCCCAAAATAACTCAGAACCACCTGTTGAGCAATGACTATTGTTAGTTATATATTCACTGACTACATTACTAGTATAATGGAAAATACACATCAATGATTTTTATATTTTTCCTGACTCACTTGTATAGGTAATTTGAAAAATTCAGAACAGATCGGAAAGACGTTATAAAGGTCACGTACTTTTACGCATCTAAGGTATCAAAATCTAATTCGAATAACAAAGATCTAAATTTATTAACGTTGACTCAACGAGGTTTATGAATTAATAATCAACGATTCTGGCCAAAATATCTACTTATGATATGATAAAAAGAGAGCTTATCTAATAATATCGAGAGGGTGGGTGCACGTGCACCGTGTGGAGAAAACATACCTTAACAAACGTAATCGCGCTACATACTATCAACTAAAGACTACAGATGTAGAGAATTTTCGCAACTAAAGTTCCCCGCACCGCCTCTCGTCGTTCACGTTACTGACAGCAGATATGTAAACTGAACTGAATGGAAAGTACGTTGGAAGGGATAATTCGTTTATCTCTGGCATTTGGAGCGTACGTAACGCCCTCTGGGCTTCGCTAAATGCCTCTTTAAAGGCTTCCCTGTGACGTTTTAATCAATTGTATTTAAATATTTGGTAATTATGAATTAATGCAGCTGTATTAGGTGATAGTTGAGATATGGCTGAATACCGTTAGTTTATTTTTTTATTATTTATTTTCTTTTTTAGTGATGTAGAACTAAAGTATTTTCTTGAGAAATTCTATTTCACTTGTAACTGCATTCTCCATCTTGCTTTTCGCATGCTGTCTTGCCTGTCACCGCCCTTTAAACAATTTTTGTTTAAATAGGTATACTATTGAATTTATACATATTATAATTCTGTTAATTTCAAATTTCATAAGAATCAAATTATTTGGTTAAATTTGTTATTTATTATTGCAACAGTTTTTAGCTCTGGTGTGTCTGAGTTTTTATACACTTTGCAAAAACTGTGATGTTTCATGTAGAATAATTATTGTTACCTGTTTTCTAAGGTCCAGGATCTTCTGGTATATCATCAGGAGTTGGAAGTGATTCTGAAATCATGGCTGAATTAGCTGCATATCTCCGTCAGGAGATACCAGAAGGAAGAAGCAATCTTGCAGATAGTCATACCAATTTGGAACGTGTTGCTCAGTATTGCGAAGCTAATTATTTTCAAGCAGAAAATAAGAGAATTGCATTAGAAGAAACAAAAAATTATACAACTCAGTCATTAGCGAGTGTTGCATATCAAATTAACACGCTTGCTTATAATTTTTTACAGTTGTTAGAATTGCAAACATTACAATTAGCGGAGATGGAAAGTCAAATGAATCATATCGAACAAACTGTGATGATACATAAAGAAAAAATAGCCAGAAGAGAAATTGGTGTATTAACGGCTAACAAGATGACTACCCGTCAATATAAAATTATAGCTCCAGCTAATCCTGAGAAACCAATAAAATATGTGAGAAAAAGTATAGATTATACAATACTTGATGAAATTGGACATGGAGTACGTAATAGTGGAACACCCAGAAGTAAACAAAGAGGAGGAAGTCAAGGGAGTGTACAAAGTCTTGGTGCTAATTCGACAGGCTCTGGATTAGGTGCTGCAATAGTTGGACCAGCACCTACCACGAAACCACCAACTCCTCCACAAACAGTTAGAACTGGTATGTACATTATAACACTTTGTAATAGCTACAAGACATTGATTTGCAAATTATTTTAATTTTAAATATAGGAACATTGAGTAAAGGATCACGCGAGTATAGGACACCACCAGCAGTCCCCCCACCCCAAGTTCCTAGCCATTATGCTCCTAATTATCCGATAGGGCATCCTAGACGTGAAAGAGGACCTGGTTATAGCACATTACCTATGCATGCGCATACAACTTCACATGGAATGCATAATACAAATCATACAGCTCATTCTAATGCTGTGGTTCAACATACATCACCACCACAAGTAGGTACTGTCCATCCATTGCAGAATCATCCCCAAACTCCTCCTCCGGCTCCACCAAGTGTCACAGGAGCAACAAGTTACCTTCAGGAACAACATAATAGTATGCCACGTAAGTATGATTCATAATATAACAATGAATGATGTTATTGAGAAATTAAATTATTTTCATTTTATTTTTTTTTCAATTTTTAGCTCCACCATCACTTTTAATCAGTAACAATAGCGACGTGTCTGACTATAGTGGACATCATACATTGCCTCACAGATTGTCTCATCAGAATAGTCGAACTAGTGGTGCAAATAGTCCACCACTACCACCACCTCCTCCTCCTGAACAAGAGGAACATCCTCAGTTTGGCAGACCAACGCCTTCTAGTGGTGCAATAATGCCCATAGTACCGGATGAGGAAGATTTACCGGGTTGGGTACCGAAAAATTATATTGAGAAAGGTTGGTATTGAGTGGTGACAACAGACAAATTGATTTTATTAATTTTTGTACAATTAAAATTTTGTTTATATAGTTGTTGCCATCTATGATTATTATGCTGATAAAGAAGATGAACTAAGTTTCCAAGAAAGCTCTGTAATTTACGTACTAAAGAAAAATGATGATGGTTGGTGGGAAGGAGTTATGGATGGAATAACAGGACTTTTCCCAGGAAACTATGTTGAACCTTGTGTTTAAATTTTCATCATCATTTAATTTTGATACTTAAGTGTTGAAAAACTATTTATGAATTGTTGGTATTTTCTGAGTTCAGTGTTTCATCTGAGTAATACTGTAAATTGAATTAAATTCAAACTCGTAATTATATTATAATAAATATTTGATAGGTATATCAGTTAATAACGAACGATTTTTATAATTCATAAGAATTATTATTAAACATTCTCGCAGATTTCTATTTCTATGTGAGATGTATAGTATTGCATACTTTAATCTAGAATAATTGTATGAATAATGTATTTTATTGAATCAATTTTTACTGTATACAAATAATGAAAAATATATCTTACAATTATGTCTATCATTTATTATATAATTGTTCAAAACCAAACATTATTTATTCATTTTTTAAGTTTTTCTGGAAATATTTTTAAAAGAAATATTTTATCTTATAGATTTGTTTAAAAATTTTTTTAATGAACTAATTTACCGATAGAAAATTGTTTTGCTCGGTTCTGTTTTATCGACATCAGAATCAAACAGTTTAAAAAATAGCGATTAATTTAAGTATAGTTGAATATAAAATGTTTATTAACTATCAAGTAAAAAGAGAAGCAATGAATTGATAATAACTCATAGTATAAACAGGTGCTCGACATATCTTCCTATTCTGATAGGATAAAACCGATAAAACTAGCGAACAACTTGTTGGCACTCAGGGCGTTTGACTCGCTGGTACACCGATTAAATGGAACGTCACTCCGGACTCCGATCACTTTTAAATTGATTGTCAGTAATGGGTTCCAAAATACTCAATATTTTCCAATTGCAAAAATTCGGAGGTGAGGACAATTTGCGATTTATAATCATTATATGAATAACTTAAAAGATAATTATTTCTTCATATATTTCTCATTTGCTTATGTAAACATTAGCAATGTAAGTAAATTCTGGACTTTGATCTGACTTAGTAAAGTTTAAGATGTGTTTTTTTAATTATTTTCTAATATAAATTCACCAGAAATGTGATTATACTCATTCATTTCTCATTAATGTTTATGAATTGGTAAATTACAATAACAATTTTTATTTGTAGTAAAATTTTTTGATTAATTCAAAGGTTAGTTTTCGATTTTGCAATATTCAGACAGCAGTTGATATAAATAAATTGTAGATTACACATGTTTTTATACTTTTTACTAATTAATAGTATTTTTCGTATTTCTGATAAAGTATTTATTAAAATAGCGCAGAGGCTTTACCAAGGAACACAGAGGTCATATTGCAATGCCAAGTTTCCGCAAATCACAACTCACTATACAGTTCATCCAAGAGAAAATGATCCACGATGGAAAGGTAATTTTAAAATTTAAGTTTGAAGATATTATTCATTGAAGAATGTAAATTAATTTCAGAGGTGGATATGGAAAGATTTTCGGATGAAACTGACATATTAATTGTTGGTGGAGGTCCCGGAGGTATGTCAGCTGCTATACATGCACGAAAATTAGCTGAAAAGCTTGGTAAGGATTTAAAAGTGACACTCATTGAAAAGTCAGCTACTATTGGCGGCCATATTCTTAGTGGTGCTTGTTTGGATCCAATTGCTTTGAATGAACTTATTCCTAATTGGAAAGACTTAGGAGCTCCTCTTAATACACCAGTAACAGAGGATAAATTTGCATTTCTCACTGAAAAAGGAAGAATAGGAATTCCCATTTTAAAAGGAATGCCTATGTACAATCATGGAAATTATGTGGTTAGGTAATATTTAAATATATTTATTTTTTGTAAGAGAAGCTGCTGTATTTTAAATATTTTTATTAATTTTCAGATTAGGGCATGTTGTGGCTTGGCTTGGTGAACAAGCAGAAGCAGCTGGTGTTGAAATTTATCCTGGTTATGCAGCAGCAGAGATTCTTTATCATGAAGATGGATCGGTAAAAGGAGTTGCTACAAATGATGTTGGCATTGCAAAGGATGGATCACCAAAAGATAATTTTGAACGTGGAATGGAATTACATGCAAAATGCACTATATTTGCAGAAGGCTGTCATGGTCATCTTACGAAACAGTTGTCTAAGAAATTGAATCTCAGGAAAAATTGTGAACCTCAAACATATGGTATTGGTTTGAAAGAAGTAAGTTTCAATTTCTTTCATAATATATTATTAGGTATGAAATTTAATTTTGTAATAAACACAAAATTTTGATTTATAGGTTTGGGAGATTGATCCAAAAAAACATCACCCAGGAACAGTTGAACATACAGTTGGATGGCCTTTAGATAGGAATACATATGGTGGATCATTTTTATATCATCTCAATGAGGATACACCATTAGTTGCTGTTGGTTTTGTTATAGGTTTAGATTATACAAATCCGTACTTACATCCTTTCAAAGAATTTCAACGTTTCAAGCAACATCCCAGTATAAGACCAATGTTTGAAGATGGTAAAAGGTTTGTATATACTTCTATGCATATGATTTCACAATTGTCGCTTGTTTTTATCTCTAGAAAAATGATAATTCGTCTAATTTTAGAATAGCATATGGTGCTAGAGCTTTAGTCGAAGGAGGTTTTCAATCCCTTCCAAAGCTTCAATTTCCTGGAGGTTGTTTAATTGGTTGCGGCGCTGGTTTCCTTAATGTTCCAAAGATAAAGGGAACACATAATGCCATGAAAAGTGGAATGTTGGCAGCGGAAAGTGCGATAGAAGCTATTATAAATACAGAAAATGAGCCCTCTCCCACATTGGGCATTGAACCTAAAACTTATACTGATAAAATAAAAAATAGTTGGATATATAAAGAATTGAAAGCTGTCAGGAATATAAGGCCTAGTTTTCATACTAGTCTTGGTTTATATGGTGGCATGGTATATTCGGGATTTTCGATGTTGTTAGGCGGCCGAGAACCTTGGACTTTCTCTCATGGTGGTATGGTCGCTTCATCAATTAAAAAACAATATTTACTTCAGATATGGGTACAGTAACCTCATTTATATTTTCATATTCAGGACCTGATTACAAAAGACTGAAACCCGCCAAAGAATGCAAGCAAATTGAATATCCTAAGCCTGACAATGAAGTATCATTCGATTTATTGTCTTCGGTGGCTCTTACCGGTACAAATCATGAAGCAGATCAACCACCACATCTCACTTTAATGGACGACACTGTACCTGTGAAACAGAATTTGGCAGTATTTGATGGACCCGAAGGTCGCTTCTGTCCTGCTGGTGAGTTGTTGTACTCGTTAACATTAATCAATTTGATCAAATCCTATCCAGCTCAAATATCATGTTCTAAAAAATATCATATCTCTTGTACCTTATTAACGAAGTACAAATACTTTCATGATCAAAAATATACTATCCTTATTATTCCTCTGTTCACAAAATATAGTAATCGATAACGTTCTTTCTTTGTTTAATACGGAATCCCTATGCAGCATCTTTTCCCTTCTAATGTAGGAGTTTATCGACCGGTATGTCCTTGAACCTGAGCAACCCTGATCATCCCCCCACGGCTAGACAGCCCCCGAATCCAAGGTTGTCCCGCCCCAAGCTCGGGCCAACAACCCCACCAGTAAGATTCTATTGCTCAAAAAGTCCATTAACGTAAAATTTAGAAAATAATTATTTTTAACAATCGTTAGAAAGCTTTTCAAAAACATTTTAAACCAGTTTTTATAAAAAAAAATTGGGTTCTTTACATTTCAAAAATGTCTTCATTTTCATTATTACATAAGGGTTGATGAAATGAATTTGTTCATAAGTGAAAACTTTTAATTTTAAAAAATGGATACGCTGTCATCCAAGTTTCGATTTGTGTATTATTTGTCAAATGAATAATTCATCGAATAAAAAATATGCTTTTCCTTCATATGAAAAAGAATACACATAGATAATAATCATCGAATTTTTTGAAAACTCTCCTCGTACCTGACTTGTATTAAGTTGACTTTTTTTTGATAAACTAAAAATTAGATGCGGCAAAATAATTTGTTCGTCATTTTTGTTTTTGTTACTTTCAAATGTATCTAGATATTTCCATCGGAGGTATAAAGCAATGGGAAGAAGGGAATGGGTGGGTTGGGCAGCGGAGAGGGAAGGGAGTCCTACTGGATAACCCCGCCGTCTGAGAAGTGGTGGGGACCAGGTTATCGACTGTCTGACTGAGGGCAATGTTTGACCTTCGAACGTTTACATTTATTCCTCAATAAATTATTCAAATCACTTATAAATTTCCAATTAAACGATTTTTTATTGATATTTTCAGTAAACTTAATTACTTAACAAATATGTTAACAAATTTGTAATTTAATAGTGTTACTTATTTCTATTATAGGTGTGTATGAATACGTTCCACTGGAAAGTGGAGAAGGAGAGAGATTGCAAATCAACGCTCAAAATTGCATCCATTGTAAAACTTGTGACATAAAGGATCCTAGTCAAAACGTAAACTGGGTAGTGCCTGAAGGTGGGGGCGGTCCAGCTTACAATGGAATGTGAATAAAGCACGGCTCTCAAAGAAACGTGATTTTCCGTTTGGGTTTAAGTCACGATCAAATAATTAATATTCTTGAATAATTCAGAAGATAATATGTACTGGTGTTTCGTGCATCAAAAAAAAAAAAAAAAAGAATGAAAACTTCCAACAGCCCATTTTGTATTATAGAACCCGTACATAATTACAACATGTCTAGATATTTGCGGTAAATTGAATAATCCTTGAAGAGTTTTTTGATACTACACAATTTTCTAATTCATGAAATGAATATATATATATATATATATATATAAGTGGTATATTTTGAGAATCAGATGATATTTTTAAAATTGTTTATGTATACCTGAAAATGTAAAATATTTTTATATACATGTATATAAATCGTTAAGATTAATAAATTTTTATGAAATGAGAAATTTATTTGATTATCAGTCAATAAAATGAACAATTTATGCAATAAAGTAATCACACGTGCGTAATGTGAACTTTAAAAATGATTTTTTGTTTGTATTGTTTTCCACAAAGTGTGAGCTGCAATCGCTATTGCTCTGCGATTGTTCGAAAAAGTAAGAACGAGTTCACGTAGAAGCTGATAAGAACGATAATGATTATTAAATTTATCGAATAAAGCTTGGCCTGTATTTATAAAATCTCAGCTTCTTCTCTCGTGTATGGAAGGCGAATTATCGCGTTAAGCAAAATACGCGACGTAACTAGCAAAGATGACGCTTTAACGTGTTGTAGATCTACAGTGTACGTAGCGACCTCGAAGACTGGCGCTGTTTATTAATAAGAGGAACATCACTCGCGCGATCAGTTATACGCGGCTCGTTACAGTATCATGAAGACGAACTCGATCAGTCTGTTGTTACTGGTAACATTGTTACTGCACAATGACGCAGCTAACACGGAACCATCCAATTCGCCTAAAATAATTATCGTGGGTGCCGGTGCAGCAGGAATCGCGGCTGCTTCAAAATTACTAGAAAATGGATTCGAGAACGTAGTTATACTCGAAGCCGAAAATCGCGTTGGTGGTAGAGTATATACCACCGAGTTTGGTACGTATTTGGCGACAAGGACTTGAATGAATCGCGATGTGATTTTGCTTAGCTAGTCGTTTGTACAATCTAACAGATGGGTACACGCTGGATCTTGGGGCCCAATGGGTACACGGACAAGATGGAAATCCAATCTATGAGCTCGCCAATCCTCTTGGATTACTCGAAACATCAGAGTTTCGAATCGAATACGACGAAGTTTATGATACATTCGGTAACCTCATAGATCCAGAGGTAACGAAAAATCTCACCGTAGTGTGCCAATTAGCTATGAATGATACCGAAGCTCTAAAAACGCAACTTAATTCAACAATTGGCAGCTATATGGAAAAAGTGTACGAACATATTACGAAATTTTAAAATTTAACGAAATACTTATTTGACTTCTCTTTGGCGAAATTATTTAGATTCGATAAATACTACGCGGAACATCCAGAGTTGAATGATACTTTGAGAAAAGAATTTTCCAGTATCTACGATCTGATACAAACAACTATGGATCCAGCCGATTCATGGGATGACGTTTCTGTGCAAGGATTCTTTGATTTTCAGGAGACTTCAGGATCGTTTTATAACAATTGGAAAGAACGTGGTTATGGCACTGCTTTAGACGTATTAACGGTATTAACTTTTATTCTTCATCCCTAAATGTCAAATTTTATATTCTATGTAATTTTTAGAAAAAAATACCAGATCCAACGAAAGAATTGCCAGTGAGAAACAAAACAATTTTGTCTGAGGAAGTAATTAAAATCGATTACAATGGCGATGGCCCAATAAAAGTAAAAACATTAAACAACGAATATCAAGCCGATCATGTAATCGTCACGGTATCATTGGGTGTGCTCAAAGAAAACCACAAAACTTTGTTTGATCCTCCACTACCCGAATCTAACGTCAACAGTATCGAAGTAACTAAAAATTAAATAATGTACATTTTAGATTGCAATTATATGAAACATTTGTTTACAGGGATTGAAATTTGGCGTAGTTGGCAAAATTTTCATATCTTTCAATAATCCGTGGTGGGATCAGGATAAAGCTGGATTCTTATTTTACTGGAATGAAGAAGAAAAGAAGAGAATAGAAAATGATGTAGGTGTTTTTTAATATTTTAAAACGCTAAAATCGCTAATTATTATACTTATCGATTATTCTTATTGTTGAAAATTTCAGCCGGAGAAAAGATGGTTGTTAAGTATAGTTCACTTTGGGTTCACCGAACATAGACCACGACTCCTTTCAGGATGGATTTCCCCAAAAGGCATGCGCGATATGGAGAAGCTTCCACATGATAAAGTGTTGGAACATGTAATGGAAATGTTACATAAATTCCTTGGAAAATCCTACAATATCACGGAGCCATCGAAAATGCTGAGGTAGAATTAATTGTTTTGAATGCTATCAGTTTGGGTTTTCAAAGATAAAATAAAATAATAAGGGGGATAATTATGTGGCAGGAGTGATTGGTACACCAACAAACACTTCCGAGGATCGTATAGCTATCACAGTTTGGATACGATGGCAAGAGGAGCATCTCCAACAAAATTAGGCGAGCCCATTTTAAGAAACGGGAAACCGGTAAGCTGTGAGAGTGAATGTGATTATAAGAAAATTAGGAAATTACTCACTGGATTTTTTTCAGATCGTGCAATTCGCAGGGGAAGCGACAGCTGAGGGTTTCTTTTCTACAGTCCACGGAGCTGCTATATCCGGCTGGAGGGAAGCCGACAGACTAATAAACTTGTACAAAAATTGATTTATCTTTAATTGTACGAATTAGTTGTTCGTGTAAATAAAAAACAGATAATAGCCTCATATTTCGTTCTTTCCTTATAATCGAAAAAAAAGGATTGCTATATATCACTCTTTAGTGAATTATTACCTTAGATTATCTTTCATTATGCGTAATTTCTTTGGTGCAATTATTGAAGAAATTTATGTAAATTAGAGAAGTTGTAGTTTAAAAAGTTTCAATCGCGAGTGAATGCTAATTCGAATGTAATTGCTCTGCGATCGATTCGAAATCGTCTCCAGAGTTTTAAGTTTTAAGAGATAATATAATTACGTGAAGCAATTGTAGGTACAGACTTAGTGTTGTCGAGGATCACATATCAGTCGGATTTCTATTCAAAGGTGAGACGAATCGTCGTCGGTTGTAGAATTTGGTTATTGTTGATTGTCCTTGTGAAAATATATAATTCCAGACGAAATGGATGAAAATTGCTTGAATAAAGCCGTGATAAAGTACATGAGTGTCTGTGGATTGTGGCCTGATTGTAGTTACTCGTTATTCAAAATATCGTTATGGCTATCAACGACATCCTTGGCGCAATACTTGCAATGTCGTTTCATTATGCAACACATACAGTTAGAAAATATTCCGGTCTTTTTCGACGGGATGAGTATAACTTTGGGATACGCGACCGTTTACTTGGGCTTTATTACATTACTGTGGAAACGTCGGTAAGTAAAGCAATATAATATTTTACAATTAGCTAAATATGAATATTCTTGAATTTTCAATCTCAAATCAATCTACAAGATCTTTTTTAATTTTAATTAATTTTTGTAGCGAGTTTCTTGATATTTTGATTGCATTCTCCAATGATTGGAGAGAGGCTTTTACCGAAAAGTGGCAATTAGTTCTCATGACCGACACCGCTAATAGATGTTATCGATATTCGAGAACGATTCTCACCACACACATTGTTGGGTCAGCTTTTTATTCTCTCAATATCGGTATTAACATTTTCACACATATAGGTTCCGACACATACCGTGAATTCGTTGTTATGATGGATATTCCGATCAGTTATGAGTCGTCTATCGTATACTATTTTATAGTAATAGCTCAAGTAGCTCATCAAATTTATATCGATTTTGCATCTTCGAGTTTGAATGCATTAATTGTTAGTATGGTGAGTAAAATTTACAAATTCTCTTGATTAAGTATTTTTAAAAGAATATTTTACAGGTAATGCATCTTGGTACTCAACTTGATATAACTTGCGAACTGCTGGACAGACTATCCGCAGTGAAAGGCGAAGAAGGAATCGCAACCGAAATTCTAAGTCGAGTGATTAAAAAACATCAAACGATTATAAAAACATCGAAAATGATCGATAAACTGTTTTGTTACGTATTATTATTTCGATTCCTTGGTTATTTATTTATGATATGTTTTGATGCATTTGTTATAGTTCTTGTAAGTATCAATGACATATTTTGGCTACTTTTCATGGTTCAAGAAATGCTTATTTTTTAAACATGCGTAGTCGCTTCATAACAACGAAGGTTTTGCTGCTATTGCTAAATTCCTCGCTCTCTGGATAATCATGGCCGGGGAATCGTTCCTCTGGTGTTTCGTAGGCGAATATCTAAATAACAAGGTACGTAAATATTTTCTATTTTCATCGTGCTACAGAATTATTTTTCTAGGGCGATAAAATAGCTGACGCAGTTTACAACATTGCCTGGTACAATTTGAAACCCGCCGAGAGCCGATTACTTATCCCATTGATCTTGAGATCGTACAAAAGAATCTCTATCAGTATTGGAAAATTCACAAACCTATCTTTCACGACTTACATGGCGGTAATTCTCTCTTAATAAATTTCAGTAGTACTCTCTAAAATTAAAATAGTGAAAAATAGCTATTTAGTAGTGAATATTCACTATTTAAAATAGTTAAAAGTATACCACTGCTAAATAGTGAATATTAATTAATTGAAATAGTAAAAAGTCACTATTTTGACAGTGAAGTATATTTCATTTCACTAATTTGTTAGTGAATTGAGGTGTCACTGTCTCAAAAAGTGAAGTTTTCACTATTTTAATTTTAGAGAGTACGGTTATTAAACTTGATAAATTTTTTGATTCTTCTCGTTCCAGATAATAAAAACGTCAATGTCTTATTTGTCTGTATTAAAGGCGATGTATTGAGATTTATTATTACAAGAATTGTTCACCACAGTGTTAAAATAGAAATTTTTTAGTAATGCATCTTCTTAAGAGAGAGATTTTTCTAAACTCATTGTATTCCGAAATAATGCATCCAGCGTCGGAATTTGAGATTAATCTCGAGACAAACGATTCGCTCCCAATGGCTCCAGGATAATTCGCAGGAACTTTCATTATAGTCGATGCAGGAACCGCCTTGCAGTCTTGTCGGGGAAGCACGCCGTCAGCGATGTACGAGGACTTTCCCGGGCCGAGCGAATCGGTCACCATGGAAACCAGCCCAAAGCCAATCCAGGGTGCATTCGTACGCACATTTACCCCTTTCGAGGCGCTCCTGCGTCCGGATACGTAGCAGACCGTCGGTCTCGCGAACCCCAAAGACGCCACCATGCCCCCTATCGTCCTCCCACTCCGAAATTTCATTTTCGAGAAACGATAAGATTTTCATAATCAAAGGGTCAATCCGAAGGTTCATCGGACTCGGGATGATTCGTCTAATCCTATTTTGACGATACTAGCTTTCGACTGTTGTTCACAGGCTCGAGAGAGTCGAACCCGAGGGCTTAGCCAGACTTGCGAACGGAGATCAAACTCACTGGTATAATCCTTTTTTACGAGCGTATATATGGCCGATTGATATGAAAACAAGCGAAATAGAGGAGGAGCGCGCTTGATGAACCGACAGATGCAGCTGTTTCTCCTTCACCTCTCGCACCCCTTCCCCTCGTCTTTCCCCTTTCTCTTATCGATTGATTATGAAGGTGTACACGTGGACGGCACGTACGCATTGCGTCCGAGAGGCGAGCGTGTATATCCCCGTGCATAGGGCAAGAGTAAGTAAGATTAAGCGCAAAGTAATGTCTCTACACTTTTTACGTTACACGTCGGTCGCGTGCCGGCTGCGTGCCCGCCACCCCATACCGCCCTGACCGCTCACTTCGCGTTATGCTAATTTTTATGCAACTCCCGTCCCTCTCCCTCCTTGCTTCCTCCCTCCGCACATTGGGATTGTATTTGCAATACAAAAGAAATAAAGAGAGCCGGAGGGAGAGAGAGAGAGAGAGAGAGATGGAGAGGAGCGAAGGGGTGCTTTTGATACATATATATTTTTTTCAGCTAGATTAGTATACACGGATTGTCGCAGCTGGGCTTGTCGATTATCGATGACAAAAGCGGGCTTGTTTATATCTGGAAACAAACAATGGGCGAATTTTCCGAGCTGGAGATAATTGAGCTGCGATTACGAGGAGACCAGTAATCGTGGCGTTAATAATCGTCCGATAAATTGCGCGAAAGTGTGGAAATTTGGGCGCACCCCGTGTATCGAGAGACCATTAAGTCTATCGGGTCCGTGGTAGGCGCGTGTACACACGTTAGCCGCTAATGGCAGATGGTAACGGGGCCGTGTGTGTGAGGCAGCTGCAGTTAAGGGAGCAAGAGGGGTAGAGAGAAAGAAGGACGGAGAGGGAGTGAGAGAGAGAGAGAGAGAGAGAATGAGAGATGAATTTTGGGGGGCCCCACACGAGGCCCAGTGCGCTCCTAACGAGTCAGAAACTTTCCTATATAACCTGTTGGAAGTTTAGCTCGTGCCATCGAATCTCGCTGCTCCAAGATTCAACGCGATTAACGTTTCATCGTTCCTACAGGACAATGAAGGCTCTCCTATTACTGTATATATTGCTCGGACGCGTGTCCAGGGTGGGTCATAAAATGTTAATAACCGGTTAGGTACGTGCGCGACGTGTCAAGCGCAGCTTATAGAATTCCAACTGCAGCCTCCGTTATGTTTTGGGGGGGTACGGTTCGAAACAGCTGCAGAACCCCGTGTAGTCACTCCTCGTCTGGTCTGCCTCCCTCCCTCCCTTCCTCCCTCCCTCTCTCTCTCCCTCCTCCCTTCCTCTCGCTCGCTCGCTCATTCGGATCGATGCAGCTGGTCCTCTCGCGCGCGCCGCTCCCGAATCCGGCCGATCCTGAATCTCTGGTTCTGCTCGCGTCTCTATTTCGCTCGCGCACGCGCCATATAGACGGCACGAGGAGCGAGCAGGACCATTCCAGGAAGCGCGTTCCCTGAAATAAAACGACCGCGCGAGATATCGAGGATTGCGCTCTCTTGGCCAAGAAGCCCGAAACCGTCCGCTGACTCGACGTCGCGCCCGATTCCTCGAGCTCGGCGAAAACTTCCAATGAGAATTTTTTTTCGCCTCTCTCTCTACGATTTCCTCCTCGCGTCTCGTCCGAAATCCAAAGCGAACCGTTATCCGCAGATTAGATTTGGCCCGTCGATTGCACTCGTTCGAGCGTGCGCGCAAAATAGGCGAGGAAAGAAAGGAAATATTGGGGTGCGGACGGCGGCGGGGTGGGACTTAACTCTCCCCTCGATTCCTCCCCACTGGAAATCAAGGTTTCATTGTTTAGCGTCGATTTTCGTCTCGATGCCAGCTGTTGCTTTTTTTTCTTGCCTCGGATCGACTCCCCCCGTCGTCTCTCCCTCTCGCGGAGAGACTCGTTCGTGCCAGACCATCCGAAGCAAAATTAATCAAAAGGGAGGGGAACGTCGCACGTGGGCAGCCCCCGTAGATTCGCGCGCGCGATTCTCCGATCAAAATATTAAATAGCGCGCGCTAGCGAAACGTCGGGCTCTGTGCGCTCTCTCGGTCTCTCCCTACTCTATCTCGGTGGAACGCCACCAGGCCCACGTATACGCGATACAATGCTGGAAAAAGAGGGAGTGGTACGAAAGTAGGGGAAGTTGCGTGGCCACGTGTCGTGTATGGGAATATAATACCGGCGAGTGCCACGTGCCCCGAGCATAACGGGTGTGCCGCGAGAAACCGACCACCGGTTGCTTGGCGTTTTCGGCTACCTCGAGTACTTACACCGACGCCGATTACCGACCATTTTTTCACCGCCCCCTTCCCATTCGTCGACTTAATCAAGGCTCGCTTTCGATTTGCTTACTCGGATTCTTTTGTTTTACTTATCTCAACGGTAAACGATATAATCAAAAAAATGTACAAAGTACCTATCGTACAAGCAGATTTAATTGAGCACGAGCACTTCGTAATCCTGATGAGCGACCTCCCTGCCGTCGAATGGAACGTAGAGACAACCGTGGCTGCGTTGAATCTTTACGAAAAGCACAGATTCGGGTATCTCTGGTATCGATTTTGTAAGAAAATTAAAAAAAAGAAGATTCACCTTGCCGACAGTCATTACGCCATTGTTCCAGGTTCTTCCAACATAAAGAACCTCGCCGCTATTGGTTCTTCCGGCTTCGACCGCTTCCGAGGGCACGTGTCCGTGAGAGGCGCGGATCCATCTGAACTCGGATTGCATCAATATCTGAAAGAAACGTGTTAGTCAGAAAGATACGTCTTATTTGAATTGACGTGACTTTTTTTCACGTATTTCGATAACCAGACTTCTCTCGAACTCGACGATCGATATCGAGACTCGACAACATATCGTACAAGGTCTTGATAGTTTTGTAATCTAATCTATTACGTATCGCGATAAAACGCCCGCCGAAGTATCGATTAATATATAAAAATGACAAATGAGTAAATATATCTGATTTTCTGAAAACGTTTCAGGGGCTTGGAAAGGAAAAACTTTTTCGCTCAATTACTTCGAAATCGTGCTTCATGTGCTCCGCGCCACCGTAAGCGACATAGGCGATTCCGTGTTCCGGTTTCGCTTTCGCTGGCAGCATGTCACCGTGATGCATCGCTCGTCCGACAACCAAATTCGCGCCGTCCGCGTCTCTACCAACGGTGACCATTTCCGGAACCCAGTACCTGGCGCCGCTGTACCTCACCCACTTGTAACCGCCTGGTGAATTTTGTTTCGAATGTATAATAAGTACAGAATGGAGCGAAAATTAATTGCGAATTTTTCAGCCTTTTCCTCTACTTACCTGGCATTTTCGCGAGGAGCTTCTCGAACGACGGAAAATTATTTGCAAGAGGATTTCGCGTTATTGCTCTGCGAGACTTGACGAGCGACTGGCAATTTTCTCGCGTTATCGCGCTCTCGACGGATTGCAGGGCGGTAACTGAAAACCGATCTTATCGGTCTTATCAGTTTATGAACTCTGTCTGCATTACACCGTTTCGAAAAATAGCCGATGACAATATTTTTTTCGGCGAAAATTGATATCGTTATTAGATTTCGGATAAGAGTAAATGAGGGGCCGCGGAGATCAAATGTCCGCATGGAAAATTATGGGGATGCGCTTTATTGGCGCTGTTGATTCTCGAAGAGACAAAGGAACTCCGGTGCGTACGGGGTCCTGCCGATATATACGCGCTTATTCCTTTGTTCGAAAAGCGGGGGTTGAAAGCGGTATGGCAAAGTTGGTGGAGAGGGACCGCCAGTCGGAATGGCGGATCGATACAGCACTAAGGGGTAGTGTTATGGGGGCGGCTCGACTTGTAATACATACAGGGGGGTTGCCAGCCATACCCACAATGGCGGTCGCGTAGGGTATACGCGCGAAGGATAGAGAGAGAGAGAGAGAGAGAGAAAGAGAGACCTACCCTTGGAATTCCCCAACGACACACCACCCCATTCGTCAATCCGCGAACCGAGGCTCTCTTCTCTTTGTTCTACTTTGTTGAATTTCCACTCCGTCGATGACTGTCGCCCCCGCGTCCTCCTCCTCCTCCTCCTCCGTCTTCTCTTTATTATCCCACCCGAGTGTCTTTCTTGTCTCTTCCCTGGACAAAGAAAGTGAGGAAAAAAATCACGGCAATCTCATTAATTTCTATTTACCCCCCTCTGTCGAGAGAAAAGATAGGTTTATAGAATCGAGCGGAAGAGGTCGCGAGTTTATGAGAAATCGGTCGTCGAGTACGATCGGCGACAAACGACGAAGAAAAAAGAAGCCTAGCAAGGGTGGAAATCACGTTTGCAAGCTCTCGAGTGTTAATAGTGGTCGAGCGAGTAACTAGCAACAAGTGGTCTAGCTTTGCGTTCCTAAGAGCTTTAACGGAGCGTCTGTTAGCTCATCGAGTGTAGCGCCACTCGGTAAGGAGGGACTGGATAGCGGTTTGAGAAATATCGGTTGCACGTATGGTCAGCGTAGTGTGCGTTCGCTCGTACACCAGAAGAGGCCAAGTTTCTCGTCTACTAGCCGGGGCACCTTTTGCGCGATACGTACTTCAGGCTCTTTTCAGTAGCCTGTTACCTAATGAGCTTACTCAATTTTCCCTTAAGCCTTTTCCACACACTGACACACATACGTATACTCGAGCTCACGGTTTAATCCAGAGCCGGCTAACTCGTTCGGATGGGTTTCCTCCTTATCGCAATTTTCCGTACTAAATCCGGTAAATCGAGGATTCTTCTTTGCCATTTGATACGTACACGTGCGTAGTCGTAGGTCAGGGTGAAATATGAATTTCACGGAGCGGAATATGCCAAGGACGCACAGGTTGATCCCGCTGCGACAACCTTTACAAAGTTCATAGCTTCATTCCCCAGAGCGAATAAATAATCCTAATCGATGAATTGAATTTTTTCGCGCATACAAATTGCAAATGAATTTTCATTATATCCGTGCGAGAAGAGATAACGGTCCCCGAAGTGGAAACTGAGACGATTTAATCCTATTTTAAGGGCTATCTATTTGCCATACAATCGTCCCTTGAAATTCTCTTTCTCTCTCTCTCTCTCTCCCTCTCTCTCTCTCTCCCTTCCTCGACAGGTCCATCGCGACTGCGTACGACATATCAGTTAACCCCTGTAAATGCGTCGATCTCGGTAACCACCCTCCGGGTTCGAAAGGGGGTCGAGACGAGAACGCGTCGATCCTCCGAATCGCCAAAACTATCGCGTTTAATTGGCTCTCGTTATTCAACCGGCGAACAGCCGCGATTCGATATAGACGGATCGGTGGCGGTTATCCGTGAGAACTACGCGGAAGCGACTGCATCCGAGACGGTCGTTCGCGAGAAGTGCTTGTCAAACTTCCTTGACAAGCTGTCGATCGCTCAACACTAATTTATAACTCTCAACGCGGCACTCGTGTCGCGGAGAGTCCCGGTGACAGCGTTAATGGGTACACCAAAGCCGATGTCGCGGCACGAGCGCTGTACCTAATTATTTTCGAAAACGAGATGCTGAATTCTTAATCAATCATCCAGCGCTCGTGAGTTCCCCTTTGACACGGATGACGAGCCGCAATATGTTCAAAGCTTGTTGCTCGACTGGTCATAAAACCGGACAAAATGCTCTCTTCAACTGGAAAAATAATAAATCAAACGGTTTCGAATGGATAGTTGTTAGCGACTCGTAAGGGAAGTGTAGCGACGCCCAGCGATGTAGCAGTAGCGGAACTTTGTAAACAGCGAACGGATACTATCGTCGAAAATAGATTTCGCATATTAATAGCTCATCTGGAGTAACGAGTCTACGGAGGCGGATGACTCGAACGTGCAGGGATACCGCGGCGATTAGTCGTCTTGATTTTTTTCTCGCCGAGTTTGACGAGCGCCCGGTGTCGAGCTTCGAGACTCGCGTGGGTACACGGACTGCATCGGCGAGTAACGTCGATCTTACGTAACAAACCAGCCGTCGAGGAGAAAGTTGTTATTACGCGAGGCATGCAGTTCGCTGCACCCACGCGCCTGGTCCTTCGATCTCCCACTCACCCTCTTTCACAACGCGAGACAATCCGCATCCGCGTTTTTTCGATTATATAGATCGACAACGAACATTTATTCGGACCAATCGAAAGCTGATACCGAGTTAGGTAAGTTTATAAAGAAGATTGATCTTTGAAAATTTTTAGAATATTTAACAGATTTTTAACGTTATCAATAATATGTTTTCAACATATTTTACGAAGCACTATTTAAGCGCGTATCGATACTTTTGTATCGAACCGCTACGAGAAATTCAATTTTAAATCTATTTTCTTAACCGTATTCTCCGAAATTCAATTTGTACATTTCGTCGTAATCGTGCAGAAAACGGGAGAATTTTCTCGTGGTCTTGCATCGGTAACGAGGATGAATCTCGGTGACGTAAGCGCTGTGAGGTAGCGTTACCGAAACTCTTGAGTAATTAATCAAACGTCGGCACACGCGCGCTCTCTCGACGAGACGATCGCGGTTTAGCGCTAAATACCGAATGCTCTTCTTACGCGAGTTCTTTTTTTTCGGAATCTGGGTTGCCGAGACGAGTATAGACGGATGTTTTTCCACGAGGTTCGTTTACAATGGACGTTCCGCTTAAGCGATAGCGCCGATTTGAGTTTCAAATGGGAGAAATTGGTAAAAGAGGTCGCGGGCCGTAATCGAATCGATCGATACGTCGTGATAAGGAGCTCGACGGTATTCACACCGTTATAGAATCGTATCGCGAATGTGGAGGAGACGGAATTTTTTCCATCGTGGTCGACTTTCTCGATGACGTCATCGGGTCGGATGAGTTTATCGCGAATTCCCGCAATAAGCTGCCTCTTTCGGAGGGGGATTTTCGATTATCCGTAGTTTCTCCATTTCACCCTTCTCGTGTGTTCGCTCGCACGATGGAGGGAAAAGGAAAAATTAGCGATAGGTGGCGACCGACTTCTTCCACTCGAGGAAACATCTGTTCCCCGAAACAGGACGCTGGATTGGCTCGGTAAGTAGACGCGTGGTCATCGAGCGAGTCCCTTTGGCTAATAGGCTGAGCGACACGGTCCGGTGCACTCGACGCAACAGAGAGGATGCCCGTTAACCGTCAAAGCCTCCGCAATAACAGAATTATTTTTTCCTCGACGAAATTTCCACGCTCACGGCTGGACGGTAGAAAATTTTTGTCGAAAAAAATCGCGCCATCCATTACGGCTCTTCGAAAAATGAATATCATCCCCGCGGGATATAGGATGAGCGTTTTATTTTTGGAGCGGGCGCTATTACGAGATTATCTCGAGGATGCGAGCCCGTTGTCATGTAGGTAAACAAAGTTTAGAAAGGTTTGACGTGAGTGGTAGCGATAAGCGGGACGCCGGTTGGTATATATATTGTACGTACGGCGTACTTATGTATAAGTGCGGTCGCGATATAAACAAGCGCAACCGAACGGGGTGCAGGTGTACTGCAGATGTGCGCGTTTCGCCCGATACGCCCGTAATTTTACAGCCGTGACGGCGCATCCTCTCGCCTCGCGTATTTTCGATAAATTTTCATTTCGAGAAATATAATATTAAATTCGACGCCGGCGAACAACATCGTGTACACCTGTTCCCGTTTTCGGTTTTCCTCGTCAGTGCAAATATGCATATCTAATGGGACAAGACCGATCGATTTATCGATCCGACTGTTGAATTTTCATTGAAATTAATCTCCCCTTCTTCGGCTGCCCCCTATCTTTCTGGGTGCCGCGAGATTTTATATTTATCGCATTACCTGCGCCAGGGAATTAGCATCGGTAATTTATGCGGACCTAAAATTTCCGCAATGCGACGCTCGGATATATGTTTGAAAATGCACATGCAACTCTATTTTTCTCTCTCCCCCTCCCTCGCTACTGTCGTTGCTTTATCCAAGAGTTCCACTCGAGATTAACGCGCCGCTCGGTTTTCCCTGCGATTATGACAAACATTGGATTTACGACACCACGCGGTGGTTTGAATCAATGGACGTTCAACGCTCGAGAGGATAGGCTACGCGGAAAAGCGCACATCCATCCGGATAAATAAATATATACGCTCGGATATACATATACAAAGTGGTGGAAGCGAGCGCGGGATGGTTCTCATGTGCCGGCAATGAATATAAACATGAGATGCATTTCGCAGACGGTGAGACATCGGAACGCACGCGCGAGCGCGAGCCATTTCGTTCTATATTCCGATTCTCGCGAGTAACCGAGGAGAGCTGCGACCATCTCGCAATTATTTTATCGCATCGGTGATTTCGACGGTGTCTCTCATCGAGGCAAGGAAGCGAGAATTTGACGGAGTAGGAGGCCGCGGGTAAACCAGTTTCTCTGGCGCCCTCCTGGGTCGTGAATCCTCGCACCCTCCGCCAGAATTCCCATGCCGGTCCTTACGGCTAAGTCTAACGGTCTCTATTGTTCGCCTCCGCGATCAGGAATTCGCATGCGCGCCGAGACCGTCGAATAACTTCGGTATTTCTATTCCTTCCAATTTATACTCGCACCGAGCACTCTCCGACTTTTTCTTTCTCAATTGTTCTTGGTAATATCTCTCGATACTCTGAATTAAAAATATTTTACGGGTTTTAAAAAGTATTTTATACTCGCGTATAGGTTTTCAGTTGCGAACGGAACCGAAAGAATTTACAATAGAAATGCGAAATTCGGTATAAACACAGAATAAATGAGATGCCATTTAAATTGGGAGAAAAACCAATCGAATTTTTCAACTCGGGACTTCGGGCGATGACGAAGATTCGAGAAAATAGAACCGATTTAATTTTCATTCATTTCGTTTATTCTGTGGTCTTTATAACCGAATAACGTTCGCCTCGACATCTTAATAAAAGTTTTTGTTACTCCTCCGAAACTCGGTAATTGATTTCACACTGTAGAAAATTCCAAACTATTTCCGATTTCATGCCTCCGTTTACAAGCGTTACGACGTGGGAAAGTTGGCAGGTATTCACGGCGAGTTCCTTTGCCCGGGATAGTCGGTCGACAGGATACGGTGAAACCTGTTACTTCGGTTGAGGCACTGATTCACTCGCTACTTGTAATCCTATTATACTTCGCATGCTACCACGCGCAAAGATGCGCTCTTGGTATTATTTCAAACAAATACAAGGCGAAAAACAGAAGCTAGATTTCTGTTGGCGAATTTTGTTAACGAGAGGGAAAAACGGAGCGACATGCATCACGCGTGCCGTGCGAACTCCGATATTTCCGGCGAAGAAATTACCGAACCGGAATCCGGAGTTAGTCGGGTCCGAGAGCAAACGAGGGGAAAGCTTACCGCAAGAACGAGTAATGTTTTGAGAAGTCGATACGTATGCGTTCAAAAGTTCACCCTCCGTGTACCTAATTATCCTGATAACTCGATGCTCGATTAATCGGAGCGAGAAAAAGGACGAGCGCGCTCTGAAAAGTTGGAATTAGTTGGAAACTCCCGAGGACGAAGAAAATCCTGTTTGTCGGTAGGCGAGATAGGATTTGTCCGAAAGTAGATAAGAAAAAAAAAGTAAAAAGTAGCCCTCGCGAGTTAATTAGCTACGTTAAGGTTAACGCTTTTTGTAACGTACTCTTGGCTTATTCTGGTAGCTCGCGCGCTGCGTTAACCTCTTTTTCGCGATCGGAAACCTTTCACTATGAGAACGCTTGGCTCGGATTACGATACGGGGTTATATTTATGACATCACGAGGCCGAAGCGAGAATAAATGAAAGTTGTAAGATTACTCTTACTCTCGCTGAGCGCGAAAGGGAAACTCGTTTGTTATGTGTCGCCGTTAAACGCCGATCCAGGAATTTCGTGTTCGATTTCGGCTACGAAGGCTAAACCGCGTCGCAGCCTAATTTGGAGAATAATCGTTTATTCGTTTTGTTGCCGGCTCGTTTGCTGCGATACGAGTCACGTTTCTCTTGATTAAACGCAAATTTGAACAGCAAAGCTGGAGCATTCGGAGTGGACTCGCGAGAGAAGAAACGTGCATTAGCGAGAGTGCTAGCATAGAAAGTTAATGTAAAGTTAAGCTTCTTTTCGGCCGAAATAGGTCGGGTTAAGTACATCAGTAATGTACCGAGACTCTTAAATGCCATTCTGCCTTAACTGCAGAGTTTTCAAATTCGAGAAATTCGCTGGAGACCAAATTATCGTGCTTATCATTTTTTCATTCGTTATTTTCAATATCGGTCGATATCGCGTTGAAATATTTTATCGGGCTCTCAGATGCTTATACTTATTAAAATTTCGCATTTAAAAATTTTAAAATCTCTTTGAAAGCTAAAAAAAATTTTCCATTTCGAATCGACCGAATAAACCCAATTTTTATCGATATTCCCAGTGAAATTAATAAATGTAAACATTGGACTTTCGTTGTATTTGTGAAAATTGAGGTTAGGAACCGATTAAACAAAACAGTACCAAATATAAATATTTTGAAAGGCATAAAAAATTGTCCGACTGGGGGCTCGAATCGATTCGACGAACTTGACTTTTTCTTTGCTAATCTTCTACATTCTACTGTCAGCAACTACTTACTCTACGTGATACCGAGACCGCTGCCAAGACATTTGCGTGCACTTTGCATTCTACGCATACGTCGCGCTTTATCCATATCAAGTACTTCCCGGTTGCTGTCCGCTAACGTCCAATCGTTTTCGTCGAAGGTCAAATAGCAGTTCTATGGCAAAATCGACGAGTCGATCTTGGAGTGAAATTTTTTTTCTCGATTTATTTCCTCGGTAAATACAAAGAAAAAACTAATCCCGAGGGGTTAAAAATTCCTACTACATAGGTTCTTTGTAGGTTCTCGCGAACCCGAATACGAATACGAATGGCGCCTTCTACACGAGCAGTTACGATTTTTACCGAAGGTAGCCGAAAGGAGCCGAGCGAGAGGCTCGACGCTCGAGCGCGGGTTACCAAATTCTGACGATCGAGTGGTCCGAGAATAACGCGAAGGGGACGTTGGACGTTTGTCGCGGGCGAAAATAATCACTCGCTAAGGAATATTCGCGATATTTACCCAGTGCTTATCGTCCAAGGTGTTTATACTTCGAACAAAACCGTACTGTGATTACTGCATGAGTTTCGCAAAACGTAAGTCGACACATATTGACGAACACGTGTAACAGCCGGTAAATTCCTAACCTTCAAAACCGATGCAGCTCGCAACGCTCGAGCCAAGCATCAATCTGCACAATGTAGGATAAAGTGCTTTTAATTTCTAATCTCTATAAATGTGTTTCCGATTTCGATGCTTTTTCTTTGAAATGAGTAGGTTAATTCGAGAGTGACGGTATGGTAAACACGTTGATTGTAGTAAAGCTTGATTACTGAATTGTTACGATTCTCGAGGAGTCGTGTGCTTTGCTAACTATTATTTATCAGTGATTGTTATTGAATCAGACGTGTACAAACGTGATGGATGTTTGTGTTGTATGATACCGAAACTCGCTCCAACAGAGTAGTAACGTTTAGACTGTTTCCGCTCCGAATTTGCTTTGTTACATATTGTATCGTGCTCCGTGTCGGGGTAGAAAAAAATATATTTTTCGATCTACCCCAAACAAATTTTTTTATCCTTCTTTTTGATGATGTAACGAATGTCGATTCAGGATCTGTTTTAATTCTTGGACGCAGGTGCGAATATCGAAAAACGAACAGGATGTTTACCTCATTGACTTTTGTTTCGAGTTTCGAAAATTTTGAGTTTTTCTAGCAAACACTAGCGTAATTTTTTTTCTCGTTCTTTCAAGGAAACGATCTCGATTGAATTTCGCGCTAGAGTAAATTTCGATTCGATTCATTAATATCGCTTCTTTCGTTTCAGCTGCACATTGAGTCTTCGATTACTGGAAAGTCCTTGAGAAATTGTCTGTGGCGGCTGGTGAGTACAATAAATTCTTCTGCAAGTCTTTTTATGTATGTACACAATTAATTACCGATTGCTAATTCATTCGGTCAAAAGTGGAGTAGATAAAGTGACGGCTTCGATACATGAAAATCGTTAAATGATTTTCGAGAGACTGAATTTTTCGTTCCAATTTTTGTTTTCGTCACACGTTACGTATAATCATGTCATTATTCGTAATACGGCTAATCGTATCGTTGGATTTACACAGTTGGCGATAAGACGATCGTAATCGTATTCCCGATGGTTTTTCATTATCGAGTGCACAATAAATCGTACGAAGAGATTTACATACAACATACATAGCTAATGAATTAGAACTCGCACCCGCAGACGTCTGCTGCGTGACGATCTTCGGTTGTTTGCTTACATCTAGCATTCACACTTGAACTCTCTCTTTGACTTTTCTTGTATATAGATCTGATCTTTTCATTGAATTGTAACACTAGTAGTGTCTCTTTGATACTATCAATAAGTACCGATATTTTCACTCGCATTCTCATCTATTAAAAAACTCATTCTCAATTTCAATACCGTTCATCGCCACCACGTCTCGATATAATCAATTCGGGGCATATAGGATATTTGTATAATATCGATACGCTATTCACCCGGCAAGAAAATCGTGTATGCGATAAACATTTGTTTTCTCCTTAATCCGAAATTCGAGAAATTTTTCATTTTGTGGTTTTTACCGTTACAAAGTAAAGAGAACGTTGCGTTTTTGATCGAAGAGCAGACGAGGGAAACGATATTGCACGAGATTAGGGAAAAAAAACTTGTCATCGATAGACTAGCCGGAAGGTTCTTTTGGCGCTTCACGAAGCAGCAGGCGAAAGGTGCGAGTCGTTAACCGTCGAGCACCTAGTATAAGACAGACTGCCTTCGAAGAGGCCAGCTGTCGTTGTAAGTACGTGAAACGAAAGATCAAAAGTCAGCTGTTTTCCGGCTTGCCGGCGAATATCTTCGTTGAGCGAAAGATGAGTGAAAATGTAGAATGTTAATTATGGCCGCGGGAAATTACTTCGCTAAATTTTCATCTATTTAAAATTCAAATAATTAAGGTAAAAATACAACGGAACGCTACGTGAAATTTATAAATATGGCGGTAAGACCAAATGTCCTTCCTCTCGACTGCAGCTGCTTGTTCGTTGAGAAGTCAGCTGTTTTTTTTTTTTTATATGGCACATGCCACGATAATACAGTATTATTCGAGCGCTCCAATAAAATATAGTAATATGAGTAAAGACGATACGTTACCCAAACTCGTAAAATCAGATAAGGGTACAGTTCGCACTGGGAACCGTTGATCCGTTTGATTCAGGAAAAATGTCTCGTATAATTTTAGATTAGTGGGAAAAGTTTTTCTACGGTGCTCCCTTTCCAAATATACTT
The DNA here is from genome assembly GCA_003055095.1 of Goniozus legneri. Classification (NCBI taxonomy): domain Eukaryota; kingdom Metazoa; phylum Arthropoda; class Insecta; order Hymenoptera; family Bethylidae; genus Goniozus; species Goniozus legneri. The sequence continues at coordinate 197,577 of NCVS01000913.1, forward strand.
ATCCGGTGCGAAAACCGTAGACACCCATGAAGGGAAAATAACGGCGAGGATATGTTAAGTGAGTGCTCCTCGGAGCAGGTGTCGGCTCTATTAATAACCCAAACTAACAAACAAAAGATTACGTATAAGCGAGCAATCGCGAATAGTTAATTTCATAGGTGAATATTTTTGCGCCGATAAAAATTTTTTTTTCATCGAATGGAGTATTCCGGATGACGGGGAGTGAGCGAAATGGAAAGAGAGAGAGTAGGGGGGTAAGAGCGAAGGGGAGACTGGATGGGATGATGGCGTCGGACGGTGAAGGGGATAGGACGACTATGGCGTATCAGTGGGAAAACTCCGAGGGGGTTGGGTTGTGTTTAAGGGGGTAGGGGAATTGGAAAGGAGGGTGAGCGCCGACGGCGAGGAGCGGCACCGGTGGTGGTGGTGGTAGTGGTGGTGGTAGTGATTGCGTTGGTTCGCTCTCCCTCCCTGTTAGACGCGTCGAAATCATCCCTTCGCTCTACCCTCCCCTCCCCACGTCGCGTTGCTGGTTTTCCCTCGACGTGTTCGACGTCGTCGGTACGTTGTGCGAACGCGGCCTTTCTACGTCGTTTCGTTTCAGTTACCAACAGACCGCGCGTACGTTCGCATCGGTGAGAGCGAGAGAGAGAGAGAGAGAGAGAGCGAGAGACAGAGAGAGAGAGAGACAGTGTGTGCGAGGGAGAACCAAGAGAAGGAGAGAGGAGGCTGAGAAAGTGCGTCCGCAAGTGTGTGTTGTTCCTTGTGTGTGAGCCGGAGCACGTTCCGCGTAGTCGAGCCTCGCAGAGAAAGAGAAGGAAGAAGGATAGAGAGACGGTAAAAGGGAACGATGTTGCGAGCCGTGGCGTTCAGTCTCGTCTGAACAAAGGAAAAGGCTCCCCGCTTGGAGGGTCGTTTCCGATCGACGAACCGTCTCGGGCGCGATTCGCTCGCTTATAGCCGCTCGCTCTGGCGCTTTATAGCGCGGCCGTTCCTGCCGCTTGCCGCCCGGCACCGCCGCCACCCGCGGCCTGGCTTCCCTCTTCGGAGCAGCAGTCGCGCGCGGTTCGTACTTCTTCGGCGGGTCTCGTGCGCCGCCGCTAAACGGCCGCACAACGAGCCGGTCAGTCACGTAGCAGCGTCCGCGTCGTGAGGAACAAAGGAAAAAGAGAGGCTCGAGAGGCTGGCGTGTATGCGTCGTACGCGCTCGCTCGTCTGAAGGACAAAACGAGAAGGAGAAAAAGAGTGAGTGTGACGAAAGAGAAATGAGAGTCCAGATCTCAGGATAACGATCATTCTCGTATTTATATATATATATATATATATATTTTCTACTTTCCGCGATCGAGTTCTTGGCTAACTTTTTTGTGTCGTATTTTGTGCCTAGCTATATTTTTTCCGCCGTCTTGCTCCGAGATACTAGAACGGGGGGAGAGATAGAGAGAGATAGAGAGATAGAGAAAGAGAATTTAACAAAGTGGCGTTTTGTGTTGCGCGTGTGTCAACCGGCGACCTAACTGCAACGAATTTTTCGCGAGTTCTTTCTTCGATTATTCTCGTTCGCATCCGAAAGGGATTGAGAAACGGAGCGTATAGAGAGTCGCAAGAACGCCGATCCAATCGCAACTCCTGGTTACACGCATATCCATACACCGTTAAGACACGCATTCACACGGACGCTCGGACACACAGGCATTCGACTTTTATTGTATGCATGTGTGTAAATTTTTTGCTTTCGGACCGAATTCCTCTTTATATGACATGTGCGAGGAGTACGGGGTGCTCGCTTAAGAGGACAGCCAGAATCTCGAGATAGAGAAAGAGTAAAAAGGGAGAGTGAGAGAGTAAAAGAAAATCCTTTACTTTCAAAGTGTGTTCTTCCGTTCGACTACACACGGATTATCCTCGTATTTACGGTAAGTCTCCTTTCTTCAAACTATTCGTCGTCGAGAAATCGTAAGAAAAAGAAAAGACTACCGCGGGCTTTGTCTTTCTCCAGCGCGCACGCAGATTGAATTTTCAATCTCGAGAGAGACGCCTTGCGCAAAGTATACGTAGGGCAGCTCCGACGCCTCCGATCCACCAGCACGCTTCTCGTTCTCGCGCGCGCGTTTCTCGAAAAAAAATTTCGTAATTCGATATATCCGGCCACTTCTCAAGCCCCGTGCTCACCATACGGGTGCTAGTAGCGGCTATCCTTTCGTTTTTTGACGCAACACGATCGAAGGTTCCGGATTTCACCGTGATCTATCAATTTCCAACTCGCGCTATTTCAGCTATATATTTTTCTTTTTTTTTTACGATGCATCTTATCTGAGAGATTCAGGACGATGTTTGCCCACTCGAGAAAACTGTTCGCGGTTTACGGTTGTCGATAGCACACATGTGCGTCATGTGTGGCGTCGTTCGTCCCTTTGTTGTATTCCCGCGACCGCGCTTTAGGAATGAGTGCTCTTTCAAATTGAATTTTCCCTAAAATGATATTCGTATGAATAAAAAAAGACGTCTCTGTCTTTATTTCGTGACACTCCTTTGGGAGTGCATCGTCCCGCTGCACATTTTTCTATATCTCTTTCTCGACCTTACTCACCTATTCCAGTGTATGGACAAGGATAGTTTTGGTTATTCCATTTTTTTACCGCGACGCGATCTAAATCGAGGTGACAAAGCGCCAAGAGAATATCGGATAGAGGACGCGATTTCGATACTCGTTCGATGAAGGCCGAGTAGGATTGTTCCCTTGACGTTCGGAAACTGTTTTGTATTCTCAGAAGCTCCATTCATACCCGTGCACGTGTCGCGATCTCGCATGTTGGGCTTATTCGAGCGCCAGCGTTTCAGCTTTTTGTTCGCCGAGCGTGCGATAATGCTCATAATTGGTTTGATAAACTTAGAACGAGAACGAACGGTCGAGATTCGAGCTCACGTTGGTTTACTACGTTTACGGGAAAATTCCAGACTTCCTTTCGTTGGGTTCGGAGTATCTTCGAAGGTTCTGGTTTAACGTTAACCAGACGGGTCTTTTGATTTTTTTGTCTCGGTGTATACCTGACGAAGCCTGTATAAACGAAAGAAGCTTAGGGAATGGGGTGCATTCCTGGATGATGCGCAAAAGACGCGGAGACAAATTCCCTCGTCCGGTATAATAGGGAAGAAAGGAAACTCGTTTTTCTCGGAAGCTCCCGATCGATTTTCATCGAAATGTTCACTCCGCGCGTGACTATGAATTTCCGCGGCGAGCATAGCGATTGAGCTACGTATTTGATTAACGAGGGTGGCCCATTATGCGCGCGAAATATACGTTCTGGAGTTCTCAGCGCATTGTTCGGCCACGCTCGAGGTTTGAGCGCGCTCCTGGAGTAGCGAAAGTAAATACTCGGTTATGTAATTACACAAGAGGAAAGTTATCGAACTTTCGCACGAGACTCGATAAAGGAAATGTACGGAGCGGGCGAGCGATGAATTTTCCTTTTTCATTGATTGACGAAAATCGATTTTGACGCCTTGTCCCCTGCTAGGCTTCGATATTCGATTCACGCCGTTAATCACCGTGTTTACGCCGTGGCGCACACGTGCTTGCGAGAGAGTGAAACGCCAAAGTGAAAGGATACGTCCTCTCCGCGTGCGTATTGTTACCTCACAGGCTAGTCGCTCGTAATTCCATCTTCAAGTAGGTTGAAGCCATTTTCACATTGATAATGATGAAAGAGAATTTTCTGGTTTTTTTCTTCTTTAAATTGTCGTTTCGAGTCGGAAATTAAGCTCTTTTTCAATCTTTGCGAGGGAAGGAGAGATAACATCCAGCTCGTAATGAACCACCACGCGGCGCGTACACATTGTAAGCCGTCTGACGTGTATCGAGTCAATTCGTTCAGAGAGGTGAGATCGATATCGTGCATGACTCTCCGCGGTCTTTCACCCCCGTTTCAATTTCAGTTACCTTGTCGTTTATCGACAAAGATCTTGTTTCGCGTACAGTAGCGAAGCCAAAGCTATGAGAGGAATATCGTGTATAAAAAGAGTCATTCGTCGAACGGTGGAAGAAGCACGCTAACAACGTCGCTTCATTAATGAATAAGCGATCGAGTAATTGCTGTCCTTCCTTAACACCTTCGTCGCTCAAAATTTCTAACCCGTTAGAGTTACCGGTGAACTTTCATTTCCGGTTGAAATCTGTCTCTCGCTAAAATCGACATTAAAAAGTGAAAGCACGCGAGTGTCCAGGAGAAGTTTAAAGAAATATAAAAAAATGACTGTATGTATATACACGAGAGTGTAAGATCGCCGTAAATTTCTGGGTAACGGTGACTAAATACGGAATCGGCAGCCTAAATATACCACCGGGTTCGGCGAGTTGGATCGATCAATTACAAACCGGTCCTCTTTTTGAACGCGGACTCGATTACGTGGCATTTACGCATAAATGAATTTTTCCCCTCGGCGATCATCGAGGAGCGCGCGAGAACGATTCTTATCCGAGCTTTTCGCACTTTCGTAATCGACGAGAGTCGTTTAATTGCCGGTTTATAGTAATCCTCGAGCAAACAGTAACGTCTAGATCTTCAAAGTCGATAGGTAACCTTGACATACTTTCACTCTTTTTTTTATTCCTTATTGTCTATCGATTTCAACCCGATCGTTTGTTAACTCGACGTTTTTGCACAACGAGGCTTAATTGATTCGGCTCGTCGTGACCATTTTTCATTCGGGTTGTGTCATCGAATTTCACTCTAATGAATAACGCGCGTCTCACCGTCGTGTATGGAAATTTAGAAAAATTTCGACTCGCCGGTGCCGTGTCGTGTTTCTACTTTTTTTTTACACCGGCGATTAATCACGACTATTGAGAATTACAGACGTGGGAATAGGGCATTACTTTTGTCCCGAACAACGTATTTGTTAATTGACATTTGAAAATGAGATTTAAACAAAAATGTAACGTCGCGATTCGGTGCCGAGTCTCGATTTATCCTCACCGATTACGTTATTTTCGCTGTTGGAGAGAAAAATCGCGCGGCCTACTAAACGATTAGTCGATTGGCTCTCGCGACCAATCCCGTAAGAGACGACAGCCATCGGTGGCCTTCCTAATACGGGCTCGTTGCTCAACGCGATTTGCCGTGGGCGATCGAGGACTTTCGATGAGAATTTCTCTCCGCGAGTCGGTTTTTTCAATGAACATTCAAACGCGCGATTAGAATTCTTATGTGGGTTGAAGGGAGATAAAAAAAAGGAACGCGTAATCGGCGTTGCTCCGCGTAACGCGTCGCTCGATTGCTCGCTACAACCGGAAGTAGTACGAACTGCTCCTCGTTTTCTACCAGTCCTTGGCGAACGTTATCATCTGGGTTACGCATTCTCTCGAGCTATCTATCGTTCTTTGTTCGTCCGAAAAAAATCAAAACACATGGGGAAGGAACTCGATCCGATAAGCGATTCATACGTATCGAAATCTTCGTTCGACGTTATTTAACTCTTCGTGTACGCTATTCATGGCGAACACGATAGTTCGTCCTTCAAACAGTATCGTCTTGCAACTCCGAGCATAGACGCGAAAGCGATGAATTCAGCAAATCGGAATCTGGCTGTTGACATTAATGTTCCCATCGACGACTGATTCGGAATTCAGTCTTTTCGGTGATAACCGTCGACGGGCACAATGCCGAGATTTTCTCTATCTCGATAACTCTTCGTCGCCCGGGGACAAAGGAGAGCGTTATTTTTCGTTCGGAGAGGAACCCCGTCGGAATTCGAGCGCGCACATGTCCCGTGATCTCATCCGTGCTTCTCTGAAATATTCATTTAAGTACGGCGCGCGCCAGTTAATTGGCTTCTCAACTCGAATTTCTTCACCGGTCTCTCTTTACGGGATACATTACTACTTTTCCTTATACTCCCAGAGCTTGGCCGTCTCTCTCGCGGAGTACAAAGGAAGCCCGAACGAAAATAGATTAACCCGTGAAAGGAAGTCGCGCGGATATCGTATTAGGAGCCACGAAGTTATCGCGTATATTCGTCGAGTCCTGTCTAATCAAATATCGGGTTCGTAATCGACTACGTAATGCGAGTGTCTCGATATCTGCAGTCAATGCCTCCTGCTCTATTTCTCGTTCGTTCTCTTTCTCGATGAGTTCCGACCTTGGCGCGTGTGGCCATCGGTAATACGCGCTCAAGGCTATGCTGGTACGTGACGAGCCATTTCGATTCAAGACCACTTTCCTTTTTTTCCACATACGAAAACAAAGAGTTTCCCTTTTTTACTCTTTCGCCGCAGCCAAGTTTGCGGCTACCGTTAATTTTCGGGAGTTTTTTGCAGCTTTGTAGCGTGGAACAAAGAGGAGCGGGATGTAATTCGGCCTTCCCACAGGGCTGGAAAGTAGTCGGGAAATCTCTCGCCGAAAATTCGAGGATCTGTTCACCGGCTATAGACTCTCTTTTCTTTTTTCCTCTCTTGGTTTTTATTTCACTTTCCTACCGAGAGATTTTTTCTCCCCTGGTAAGCTTACTCGCGGTGGGTCGTAAAGCGTTGGGAAAATGTCGAGCCGTGTCGATGCAAAATCCAAACACCGGTAACCCGAGAACGACGAAAGGAAAAAAAGAGTCACTTCCTCGTGGAAAATTCCATCTCGCGAAATTGATAACGTTAACAGAAGTGCTCCAGTTCTCGGACTATCGCTCAGGCGCGAGCGTTTCCTGTTCTCCTGCTTATTTTTCCTCTTACAGTGCAATAACAAGCACCGTCCATCGTCCTCGACTCCCCAAGAACACCTAACATTCGCGGATAATTATCGAACAGTAGGGGGAAACAAAGGCGGGAATCTACCTAGCGTGAAGAAGGGCGGATGGGACGGACTCGTTCGTTTTTTTCTTCTCCCCTTTTTTTTTCGAGGAAAGAAATCTCCTCGATATTATCGGCAATCGTAAACGAATTAACGATTCTCGGTCGCGAAGAAAGAGAAATTAGCCCGTGTCGTTGTCTATCGCGATACACTTCCTCATTTTCTATACACGATTCGTTTCCTTGCATTGAATGGTCCTTTGTTCAACTGACCCTGGCCAAACCGTTTTCTGGATATCGAGGTAACGCGCTTTCTCCAGTTGACTGGCTGACGTGCTCGATGCACTTATTACATATACATATATATATATGCATATAGATATAGTTATATATACAAGCGAGACGCCTTCGCTCGCTCATTCATCGTTTGGGTCCCTTTGGATAACCGGAAGCGACCAACGAAGCGAAACTTCCGGCGAAACCGACATCGCGCCGAGCCACTCGAAAACGCCATACGGGAAAAATAGCTCGATTACGAAGCGAATTTCACTGTTATACCACAGTTTGAGACCAATTTCAGTCGTATAAGGGTTATGAGTTTGTGGAAGAGAACGTTTTAGTCTCTAACAACGAACCGAGCGAAATCCCTAAGTGAATGAAACTGGCCAGACGCTAGTCTCTTAATTATACGTCGCGTAAAATGTTTCGAGTATTTTTTTCTGCCTTCCAGGCTTTGGGTCGTTCGTTCTTTCTTTCTGTTTTTTTTTCATCTCTCTTCTAAAGCAATCTCGAGCATGATACGAGAACGGATGTAGGGCTACGCGTTCCCGGTGCCTAGCCGCAGAAGCGTGCGACTGTGTTCTAACTCGCGTTCCGTGAATCATTATTTCGTTATACATAATGCGAATAACTATACGAAAGTCGTATGAAAACGTTGATCCCCCTATCTTTCTCTCTCTCATTCTCTCTCTCTCCTGTGCGAGGTCACCTTCCTTTTCTTCCTCTTCTCATTCGTTCCCTTCTGCACCATCTTTCTCTTCTTATTCGCGTGGAGTGCTCGCTGCCCTTCGTCAATTCCTTTTTTCACCCTTTTGCATTCCGTTGCTCCTCGCGAATACGCACAATTTCACCGCACCTACGAAATTTCGCACTCTCTCCAAACTCCGGAGAAATAAAAAGAGCAGAATTTCTCGTTTTGGGTGGCGGCTCGATTTCCTCGAGAGTTTGGAAAATGGGGCGTGAATTTCGAGGCTAATTGTTGCGTGTAAACAAGAGATCGAAGGTCGGTGGGGGTTCGAGGGAGAGAGAGAGAGAGAGAGAGAGAGAGAGAGAGAGAGAAAGAGAGAAAGATGAGAATAAGCATCGCGTGGAGTACGCGAACGCGTGTGTCGTGAATCTAAGAATACGCGTTTATTTTTATACCCGCGGGAAGGCCGCGTTTTCGGATCTGGAACTTTACTCGATTCGATAAAAAAAACCGCATTAAATTCAATCGTCTTCTCTTCATGAATATATATTTCTAGTCGTGAAGGCGCTACTAAAATCAGAAGGACGTAAATAAAGTAGGGGAGAATCGGACGTGGCTTCGTTTTAATTAATCTCCCGCAAAGTTCGATAGGCTCCAGCCGGATAGTGGCTGAAAATAAATACGATACGAGTCGGATACGGAAGCGTGTGACCGCACGAGTCGAATGGCCGGTGAGAGAGCCGCGAGAGCGAAGTCGAGGGAGAAGGAAGGGGAGGAGAAGAGAGTGGAAAATTATATTTACCTACGCATCGCGTGCATCGACTCGCCCGTGCTCGCTAAGTTCTCGCGCGTATCTTGCGCGAGCACTCGCGCGTGTCTTTTATAGGGACGAATGTACGCGAGAGGCCGATTACACGCTCGACGCGACGCGAGAGAGAAAGTCGAATTCGATGCAATTTAACGACAATCGGCTGGAGTTCGCGTTCGCGTAATATCGGTGCATTTTGCGTACTCGACGCGAAATTACGGGAAAATAAATTTCTCCCGCAAGAAGTTCGTATTAATAAGGCACTCGGAGCAGGCGGGGATAAGTATTTTCCACGAGATTGAACAAGCTTCTTTTAGAGACCGACCGCGATCTTATTTTTCAACCTTGAGCCTCGAAACGTGAGCGAAATGGAATTTTTTCTTTCTACTCTCGTAAGAGGAGTTACCTCACCCGATGGACATTCGGTATTTGAATTTAAGAATGTTCGTATCGATATATATATGCGTTTACGAAAATTGTAAATTTCGGAACGCGAGATTCGATTGGTGCATAATTTCGCGTGACGCAACGGTTAATGGACGAGAATAATGAGGAGAAAAGGAAACCAGTCGACTCGTAAAACGACGATAAATCGGAAATTTCAACGACATCGTAAAACTTAGGCTGTTGTCTATCGGAAGCAATAGAATGGAGCCGGAAGCGAAATACGAGGAAGGCATGAAAAATAATTCGTGAATTGCGGCGCGAAGTAACTATCCCGTCCGCGACGGGAGAGTGTCGTGTACGTTCCTACCTACCTACCCACATGGCGATACGATTTAACGAGCCGGCCTGTAACGGTCGCTTAACGATGATTCAGAGTCTGGTCAAATGGTGCTTGAACCACCTTCTCCTTCTCTCTCGCTCCTCGCGTGCTGTTCTCTTCCTCCTCCCACCACTTTCTGACGCGATCCGCCAGGGTCACTTGCCATAAAAAAAAATTAAGCCGCGGCAGCTCGAGAGAGCGAGAGAGCGAGCGAGAAAGGGAGAGAGAGAGAGAGAGAGAGAGAGAGAGAGGCAAACAGGCGATGACTTACCTCATCAAGCTGTTTGGCGAATCGATGCGCGCGCCACGAGTTTTCTCCTCTCTGGGGTCAGCAAGCGTGCGTCATATGTTGGCTGGCTCGCGCGACGATATATACCCGGCGTATTTTCGAGCAACATTGAACCCGTATACGTGTACAGTGTGTAACCATTTTTTCCATCGCTCCGTTTCCGGACTTGGGTAGGGGAAGAAAAAGAAGTAAAAAGATCGTTTCGAAACTTGAAAGTGTTCTCTCGTAGAACACGAGGCCCCTCCGTGTAATTTCCATTCTCGTTAGGCAATTTTTGTATCGACGCTCGTGAACGCTCACACCCCATGGAATATAGACTCGGCGGTATCGGACGCGAGTCGAAGGGCGATGCACCGGTTGCCGCTCTTCGGGGGCGTGGAGAGTGAGTTAGAGGTGGAGAGAAAGAGAGAGAAGAAGAGAGAGACAGAGAGGGAGAGAGAGAGAGCGCAAGCGGCGGGAGGGGAAACGTAGACCAGTACGGAAAGAGGGAAGAGAGAGAGAGAGAGAGAGAGAGAGAGAGAGAGAGAGAGAGGTATCCGACCCTCGTCGGATTCCAGTTGTCCCCGTAGAGGGGTTGGGAACGGTCGATGCAGTGTCTCCATGGTAACCAGACGCCTCGCGTCCGCTAATTCCCCTTGAACTCCCCTTTTTTCCTTTCTCCCCTATCGTTCTTTCTCATGCTCTCCCTCTCGTTCTCTTTCTATCGCGACCAACGGTGCATTCAACCAGGGTGCAATTTTCCCTTCGAAATGCAACGGCGGCGACTTCGTCGTCGAAAACCGCCCTATCTCTCTCTCTCTCTCTCGCTACCTCTCTTTCTCATAATATACACACAAACAGATTTATATATATAAATACACTTTTCTACCCGCGAGAGGCAAACACCACGGGCGCGCAGCAAAAGGATCGTCGACGTTTCATTGTTCTTATTCGACGAGACATTCGCCGCTTCCGTGTGTACGCAATTGTTACTTACGAAGGAAATAGAAAGAGATAGCAGTAGAAATTCTATGATTCTCCCGCTCGTGGATCCAACAACATTGACACGCGAATTTTCGTCTCTTTGTCCGTGGGAATCCGATTCGTTAAGAATCCCTTTGGTCGGTGGATTTGCGTTCGACTCGGTTGTATTCATTCAGCGCATACGATTCAATTACTAATAAGCTGCAATTCTATCGAAAATGTCGTTTTCATTTCTATTTGGATTGCCATTTTTTCAAATATTTTATAGAAAAGAAAAACGTATCCGTTCGAAAAGGAAAATATCCGACGATATGGACGCGAACGAGGCTCATTGAATCATCGCGAGCTGATTCACAACTATATATAGTTTTCCGAGAGCAAACGCGATTCCGATCGAAATCGAAAATTCCCTGGCGGCTTAGACCTTTTTCTCGTTCAAGGTCGCCAATCGCGGGGAGGAAGTGCTATAGGTACACCGCGCGGGCCTGACTGGCAGTCTGCCGACGCGCACACATGCACATTTCCTGGTATAGGTGAGATATGTAGAGAGACAGGGCGAGAGAGAGAGAGAGAGAGAGAGAGCGCTCGACGTGACCCCTGAACGACGTCTATCGATCGCACCAGTGCCGTAGCATTTCGCGCGCATCTCGTTCCATTGACAGGCTCAACAGGGCGAGCCCCGGTGCGTTTTTCTCGTTCCCACATCCCGAACTCTCTCGTGCGCTCGATCGTGCGGGCCTTGGCAGACCTCGCGGTATGCTAAGTGCAGCTTTCCGTCTCGACCTCGAGATCCGCGCGCGCTCGCTCGCGCGCTGCGACCACTTCCCTCAGGAGCGTTCACCTTTTATCTCGGGGCTCGATCGAAATTCCTGCACGAAGGCTCGCTCTCTCGGCACCATTGAAACCGGGGGCATAGAAGAGAAGAGAAAAGGAGAGCGAAAGAGAGAAGTTGTTTCCTGGAGCGGCGAGATTTTCTTTGTTCGTCGGAGTTTTATCTCTTTCTCTTTCCCATCATCCTTGCAGTTTCCTGCTGTCTTATTGGTTTCCTCCCTTCTCTCTCGCTCTTTGTCTCGCTCGCGAGCCGTATCGCCCGTGTAGAACTCGGTAAATTCTGCCGGCTCTAGGAGGAGGGAGAAGTGCGATAACCTTCGCATTGGTGACCTTGGGTTCGCAGGATGCTTCTCGCGCTTTCCTTCGCTCTTCTTCGCTCTCTTACCCCTTCTCTTTCTTCGCTCGCGGCTCGGCTCGCGCAACGCTCTCCTTCGTCGCGGTTCGTTTCTTATACTATTCCGCTCGCGATCTCCTAGTCGACTAGCCGTATGGTTTTTATTCGGTATTGCGCGATATCATTTGTATGAGAGTGAGAGAATGAGACGGAACGATGACCAAACTAACTCGGTAAATTTTCTCTTTTTTTCAGGGATGCCGGTTGATTGAAGATGGCCTCGCCGACACCCTCGCTGGAATCGCGCGCGAATTCCCTCGGGTCCCTGGCCTCGCTGTCCCCGATAACGGTGAGCGGCAGTTCCCCGCCTGCAAGTGACTCTGCGATCTGCGACGTCGATAGCTGCGATCTCTGTCTTGACGCATCGAAACCGGGCGAGGCGCCCTGCCCCCGCTGTAGACTCGGTGGCGCCGCGGCCGGGGTGCGCTGTACCGGCTGCAAATCGACAGAATCCGACGCCGTAGCCCGCTGCTTCGACTGTGCGAACTTCCTCTGTCCGAACTGCGTGATGGCGCATCAATTTATGCACTGCTTCGAAGGCCACAGGGTCCTCAACCTTGGGGATTCGAAACTCGAGAGCGTTACCAGCAGCTCCAGCACCGAGAGCCTGCCCAAGAACAACCTGGTGATAAACGGCGGCTCGAGCAACGGGGAGAAGGTCCTCTTCTGCCCGCGACACAAGCAAGAACTTCTCAAGTATTTCTGTCGCGCGTGCACAGTGCCCGTGTGCAAGGAGTGCACGATCACGGATCATCCCGGCCCCCTGCACGATTGCGCGCACATATCGGAGGTGGGACCGCAGCAACTCGAGGCCGTAGCGAGAGCCGTGCAAGAATGCCGGGCCAAGGCGAACGACGTCAGGGCCGCGGTCAAGGCTGCCGATCACGGAGCCGCGAGGCTCCAGGTTCAGTACCATAAGGCCCAGAACGAGATAAACGACACCTTCCAGTTCTATCGATCGATGCTCGAGGAGCGGAAGCAGGAGCTTCTCAAAGAACTCGAGTCGGTCTTCTCCTCGAAGCAGATCTCCCTCGGGGTGCTAACGCAAAAGGCCAACGAGATGGCCGACAAAATTCAGCAGACCTGCGAATTCGTCGATCGATTGACGAAGCACACCACCGTTACCGAAGTTCTCATGGTAAAGAAATTACTCGACTCGAAGTTACAAGTTATGCTTAACTACACACCGGAGATAGCCAGTCAAGTGGCAGATCTCGAATTTGTCAGCAATTATCAGGCGATTCAGGTGGGCGTGAGAAACACTTTCGGGTATGTGAGGAGCAACGGAGACAGCAATAGCCCGCCTACCGGTAAACAACCGCCTATCGCGAGACCTACGGCTCTGTCGAGCAACGGAAGCAGCAGCACGAGCAACGGCAGCAGCGGACCGGGTAGCGCCGGTTCCCTGGGTGGACTACTCCTGGACAGACCATACAGCAACGGTCTCATTTCGTCAAGCGCGAATTGCACCTCGTCAACGTCACCATCCGCGTTCGATGTCAATAGCAGCGTCATTACAAAGCGTTTCAGTTCGGCCAACAGTCTCGGACCGTTCTCCACCACGATCAGCGATCTTAATTTGAACGGAATGAGCTCGAATCCTTACGAAAAGTGGAGCAATGGCGGCAGCGAGGTCTATCCCGTCGTCACAACCAGCGACCACTTCCCGATGCCAAGTGTGACGGTGGCGACCAATCCTCCTGGCGACGCCGTACTCGATCTTACATCGAAACTAATGTCAGCGGCGTCGATCTTCCCGCTCAAGTCTCAGATCAAGCGCCAGAAGATGATCTACCACTGCAAATTTGGTGAATTCGGAGTTATGGAAGGCCAATTTACCGAACCCTCGGGAGTAGCTGTGAACGCGCAGAACGATATTATCGTTGCCGACACGAACAATCATCGGATACAAATGTTCGACAAGGAAGGACGATTCAAGTTCCAATTCGGCGAATGTGGAAAACGCGACGGTCAACTTTTGTACCCAAATCGAGTGGCCGTTGTTAGAACGTCGGGTGACATCATCGTGACGGAACGATCGCCCACGCATCAAATTCAAATTTACAATCAATATGGACAATTCGTGCGGAAATTCGGCGCTAACATTCTTCAGCATCCACGTGGTGTGACGGTTGACTCGAAGGGCAGAATCGTTGTGGTTGAGTGCAAAGTTATGCGGGTTATAATCTTCGATCAAGCAGGTAACGTGCTCCAGAAATTCGGTTGTTCGAAGCATTTAGAGTTCCCGAACGGCGTTGTTGTGAACGACAAACAGGAGATCTTCATCAGTGACAATCGTGCGCACTGTGTCAAAGTCTTCAATTACGAAGGCGCCTACCTTCGACAGATAGGCGGTGAGGGAATAACGAATTATCCGATCGGAGTTGGCATCAACAAAGCTGGCGAAATCCTCATTGCGGACAATCACAACAACTTCAATCTGACGATTTTCACTCAAGATGGGCAACTGGTATCTGCATTGGAGAGCAAGGTCAAACATGCGCAATGCTTCGATGTTGCACTCATGGACGATGGTTCTGTTGTTTTGGCCAGCAAGGATTACCGTCTCTACATTTATCGCTATGTGCAAGTACCGCCGATCGGTATGTAGACCGGCGACGGAGGGACACGACGACGACGATGATATTCGCTGTCGACTGTTGGTCCGTGGGGGCCAAAATCTCGTCAATCTTTTTTACCTAGACTCGCTTACCTTTCTCTTCGCCCGTCACTATTTATCATCACCGCTCGTGCTCATTTCGCCTCTACACCTTCGTCCGCTCGAGACTACCCGAATCCTGTCGAGAAACGCTCCACTTGTCTACGAGAGAGAAAAGAGAGAGAGAGAGAGAGAGAGAGAGAGAGAGAGAAAGAGGAGAGAGAGAGAAAGAGGAGAGAGGAGATAGATAGAGAGAGAGAGAGAGAGAGAGAAAGAGATTAAGAAAGTGAGAGATAAGGAAAGAGAGAAGGCGCGAGCCGGCACGCGCTCATTCGCGTTTCGCGCATCTCGCCACGGAGGACGACGAAACTCGTAGGGAACTTATCGAGCGTTGAATCGCTCGCACGCATTCCTAACATCAAAAACACGCTAGGCGCCCGCCTAAATGCGTGTGCGCCTAAAAAGATAATACTTGTTAATGTTGTTATACTGAAAATACTGTTGTTGTTGTTTAGTTCTAGAGCTCTGCCGCCGCTAGTCACTTTCCCTCGTCTGCTCCTTCTTCCATCTTTCGACCCCAACTTTGATATCCCTCCATCCTCTGCTCATCCTCTCCCACACGTTAATTTTAATGAGAGAATAACAATTACCACGGAGATTATGCCCATTTAGTGCATCGAAAGCGCGACAGTAATGATTAAATCGGAACTTTACTATTTCATTATCGTATTTCTCGATTACTCCGTTTTTGACATTTTTTTTCTGTTCGGAAAACAGTTCCTCTTATTATTTTGTTGTCTATTGCTCACGGGTGCTCTGGCGATGGCAATGTAGAGCGTGCGAGCGATCGAACCGAAGACACGGAATTGTCAAAACGGGAAAAGGAAAGCGCAACAACGTGAACGACCGTAACTGGGACGTGAAAGAGAACATCGATTCTCAAATTCCTCATGCAACTACACGACGCTTGTTTGTGTTCATGACGATCGGATACGTAATTATTTTTATTTTCATTTTACACGATAAAGGGTTTTAATTGTTCATCGCGCCTTTATTTTACCATTTAACGTATTTAAATCTACTTCGACGAACGCAATACTTTTTGCGGTTACGCACGCTCTACGTTGGACATATACCAAAAATGCAACGCGAGGGGGCCAAGTCGACATAATTTTACAATCTAATTCACCAGTCACCATCTTACTATGATCATCTCTCGTCGTCAGATTCCGAATAATGTTTTTTCCTTTGGTAAAATCCCTAGTATTAACCTAGCACGTAGTTGTAGTGAGTTGTAGTATTGCATAGGATTTATCGACGATTTTCTTTCGCCCGCTCTCTGTTTTTTTTTATTTTTCATTTCTTTAGACTGCATCATCTTTCTCCCACGTTTTCAGTTTGAGTCGTTCTCTCAGAGATTACATCTCAACTTAAATGACTTTTTTTAATTACGACCGAGCTCATTTATACATACACTGCCTGCAGGTGTTGTTCCATACTCCAACTGAAATCGCAAGCGTTTGTTTGTTTTATAAAGCAAAAACCTGGGAAGACGATCGCGCCAATGTTCCATTTTACACGAACTTATAGTATTAATATATTTTGTTGGATGGCACATACGTTGAAAAAATCGGGCATTGATATGACCCGTATTCGTGTTCACGCCACGCATGTTTACTATTACTCGATTATTATTATGTTTCATTATTATTATATTATTGTATCTATTATTACTGTACTTGTATTACGGTTTTTTTTTTCAATTTTTATCTACTTACTACGAAAGGCACATTCCGGTCGTTCATAAACGACCGTGAAGTAACAATTTTGAGTGTATCCGCTGCCCTAGCTGTTTCAGTGCACGTTTGATAATCACACGAATGTGCAAACGGGGCTAGCTGGCTATTACTGCGTTAACGGTAGTGAATCGATCGACAAAATTCGTCAGTCGCCTCCCGAAAATCTTGAATAAGCATTTCTAAAATCCTGTTCAAAATTTTTGGGCCATTCAGTGCGATTTTTTCAATTTTTAGGGTCGATCCATCAAATTGGATGTTTTCATGATAGTGACAACTACATCTTTTGAGATGATTTTTACGACATTAAGTAACCCCTAAAAATTGAAAAGATGTAACAAACGGAATTATTTTGACGATCAATTTGTTAATAATTTAGCTATTCGAAGTTTCTATCGAACATTATTAATCACCGACAGTTTGTTTTGTTCGTCCTAAATTTTACACGATAAGTTTTATTTTTTTGACCTGTTTTGTTTCCTTACTTACGAATAACTCACTTAGAATGGACCAACTTCGTTTTTATTTTTACAAGACGAATTAGTGAAGGACATTTCATTACGAACTGTCGATCGGTTGTATATTTTTTAGTACCATTGAAATATGGACTCGATAGTTGAAATTTATTTTTTTTTTCTTGTTACTAAAAGTATCCAACGGGACATTGGCAAAAATTTGAGCGAGCAGTGCTCGTTTGAAATAATTTGTTTATTTGTTGAATCAAAATGAATATGTCAATTATCACGGATTCACTCTCTTTTTTCGCGTATGCGCTTTGAACCGAATGTTGAAAAAAATTATCGATATGAAAAATTTTTAAATATTACACTTACCGTGATGCACCTACTTTGATATTTATACACAAAAATCACACCGATTAAGGCTATGTACTGAGCCCTTTCTTTGAATGGTTGACGACATGGGAATGAAATTGAAAATGATTTTATATTCGTTCCATTATATAGAAACGCTGAATTATCTGTCCATTAGCAATTAAAAATCGCGACTGCGTGTGTTGATTCGTAGCTATTATTATTATTATATATTATTATTATTATTATTATTATTATTATATTATGACATTATTGCATAATTATTATTATTAATATTATTATTATTATTATTATCAGTTGTTTACTCGTGACTGCACTACAACCGAAGGAAAAACTTGCCAGCTAGCCAATATCACTACTTTTTCGTAACTATACTCTTATTTGCGAATTTGCGTGAACAAGCAAATGGTAAAAGAAAAACTCATTCCTATAATGCACTCCTATTGAAAAGAATTGTGTGTCTCCTTGCATGCGTGTCATGGGTATGTAAGTGCGTATGAATTTATGTATGTATGAAATTTATCATTTGGCCGCGTTCACACCCCGTATTACGATAAATTATGAAGCGATGACCCGCGATTTTTTATACTGGTTTGTTATGTTATTATTTTTGAAAGATACAACCCCATTGTTCATAATTTAATTGTAAATCGTATTTTTGTTTGTTTTTTTAGTTATTTTTTGTTGTAAAATGCTTTTTAATAATATTTTCAGTTCACATTACATAAGGTTTGGCTTTGAATTTATTTTTTTCTCTCGAATGTTTTATCCCCCTCCAACATTCCTCTCCCCGAATACATCGCTCTCGCTCCGAGGAAACGTGTCCGACTCTAAAGTTTCTGAAAAATTGCACAAATTCCAGCATACATTCCAATCCAACGTGATTTCTTTCTCTAAAGTTGTGGTTTTTTTTTTATAAATTTTATAGAAGAAGAGGTAGATGCTGTGTAGTGTAGTTGGTTCATCTGTAAAATTATATAACATATTTTCTGTAGCATCCTATAGAAGACCAATTTCTGTACCGCCGCGAATCCGCGTATTCTCCGATTTCGTTATTTTCGACGGTTTAACTTAACAACGGATACACGTGGTACATGTTATTTCACCGAATACAAATTTCATTTCCTGACAACAAAAAGAAAAGAGATTTTCGACGACTTTCGGTGGGTCAATTGTCTGTAAATAAGTAATTTAAAAAAAAATGACGAGTTTTTAGAAACCTATAGCGGATAATAGATGCATATATTTTTGTACATTCGTAGTGAACGCAATTATGGTGTCCACTCCGAGAGTCGTCGGAGCCTCGCATCCATACGAAAGTAATTAGAGAGAGGAAGAGAAAAGAGTGATATAATGAAATATCAAAGGGCCTTTTGTAGCTGGATAATTTTTTCGAACATACATATAAGAAAATTAACAAGATTCGATCTAAAAAAAAGGCTATTGCGGCGTGCAGTGACTCTCTGAAAAACTGAAAAGAAAAGAACATGTACACTTTTCCCGGGCCCAAGAAATAAATGTTATTCAGTAAAAAGAAAAAAAAGCTAAGAAATCAGAAAGAAAAGTAAGCGAAAAAGGACGAAGAGAAAAATGCGTAAATGAAAAAAGAGAAGAAATCAATTCGTGTGCCAGAAAGAGACAAGTGATTTGAAGTACTCCGAATGGTTAACTGCTATTTTTAACTTGCATACCAAACTCGATATTGTTGCATGCCTATAGTTATCGTATTAGTGAAAACGATCTGTAAACGTTTACGTTAAAAAAAAAAAACGAAAGAAAAAAAAGTAAGGTTTTCTCGCTTGTAGCGCGACTGATCGTTTTTCCTAGCTCTAAGCGGTATACACACTATTAATAATTATTATACACACATTATTATGATTATTATTAATATTATTATCATTATTAACGCTATATTATCAAGGTGTATACGTACGCGTGATGTGTGTTAATTCGCGATGCGCGATCGCGGCACGGTTATTTTTACACTTGAAAAATTTCGCAGGAGCTCTCGTATGGTACGGAGTTGGTTGAAAATGGCGCGCGACATGGCCCGTGCGACAATGTGATTGTTGCACGGCGATATTTTGCGCGGCATTTTGACTCGCTATATAAAGCTATATAAGGATAGCTACATAAACGAGACTCGAGTGTAAAAATAATAATCTCGTCAGGCTAATCCAATACAAACGCGAGTGGTATAGAATGAGGATGGATCCTCGATATCGTGCGCTACGTTCGTCACAATTAGCCGAGAAAAGCTAAATCGTTATGAAGCTTACATATGTAACGAAAAATTGACTATTTTCGTATCTAGTTTCATTGCTGAATCGAATTTTGCGTCGAGTCGCAATAGAAAATGTTGATGGAGGAGAAACGTTGATTTTTTTCTCTCTATTTTTTGTAGCATGTAAATAGTCGATTTTCTCGTGTTGGTTGGATTACCGGAGCAAACGGATGATATTTTTGTCGTTTCACGTTCGCTTAAAAAAAGACGCGAACGATCAAAAAACCCCCTGAAAAAATTTTAAATAATAATAATAATAATAACGCATTCGCGGTAAGCCTCATCGGCTGGTATCATTGCCATTGTTGTTTACGATTCTAGTCCTCATTGTGTTAAATTAGTAACACGGTATCTCGTTTTAATTGAGCTCGTTTTGTTGAAAAAAAAAAAGAGAAATAATAATAGTATTTATGTGTTGTCGCTTTGTTTGTATAAGCTCGCTTCATTTTACATTGTTGATGCGTGTCAGGTAACTGACTATGTATACAATGACAATGAGAACATGTCGAGTGAGGTTCTAATATTTAAGATTATTATTGGAAAAAAAAAAGAAAAATCAATCAGGACCAACGATTCGATTCAAAGGTCAGATATATCAATTGATAAAGTCTTCGTATAAAAGGAAGTCTTATCCATCCTTTCCGGCCAATTCTCCGAGGAGCAAGTGGTTGGAGTACGGATGTCGATAAATTGATAGAAAAGAATTTTTTCTTTAATCTACCGCAACAAGAAATAGACGATGAAATCGAAAACGATAAAATAATAATTTGAATGCGATACCAAAGAGTAAAAGGAGGAATAACGAAATGGACGAAGAAGCGAATATATAATGTAAGAGAAGATCGTTCGATTGTACAGCCACGTAGTCGGTGTGTGTCGTAAGGTAAGGATAAACTTTTTAGTATTAGGATCTCCGTTTTTAAGACTTTACTCTTTTGAATGACGGGAGTGTCGAAAATCGTTAGGAACGTATACGTTGAACGAAGTTTCTACACGGTTTTAGAATTAAATAAGTCTTCAGTATTCCACGGTGTGTCTGTATCGTAATCGTGCGTCGTTTCTCATTTGAGCAATTTTTCTAAGAACTAACGGAAAAATGTTAAGCATCTTTAGAACGTAAAGAGTTAATATTGAAAGTAAGATAGTGTAGTAGGGTTTAAGGTGCAACAAAAAATTATAGAGTCTAAGTCAAGTGTTTTATTTGTCGGCCATTTTGTGATGTCGCCCGCCATATTGTTATTAATATAATTATAAGTCGTGAGAAAAACATACTTATACGATTAAATGTCTAGTCATGGCCTCTTGAGACTTGTGCTATTCCGCATTAAGTGTAGTAAGAGCCACCGTACGTATTTAAATACCAACTATTTATTATCGATAAAACAAAAAACGTACGCTACACGCGACATACATAATGATAACACACAAGAATAACACGTGTCACACGAATTTTCGACTAATCAGTACGAATTTGACTACGATTGATATTATTGTAGGAAATAATAGCAATCCAATATCTTATTATGTATCGTCATCGCGACATCCTTATTATCATTATTATTAATATGAACTATTTATCGGCACGGGAAGTTTTTAATTAACGACGTAATTCGCCAAATACAATTAAAGATACTAGTTTTTATTGATCATTATTGACCATTGATTATCTTTATATTTATTAAATATGTAATTATTGAAATTATGGCCACTATTACGAATTATTAACTATTAGTTACTATTGAATATTAACAATTATCATTATTAATATTATTATCAGGGATTTTTTTCTGAAGTAGAAAAAAGGTTGAGGGAAAGAAAAAATAATGAATCGTTCGAACACCAAAATTATTAACACACGATTACTTTTTTAAAAAAAAACATTATATTCATCTTCGTGTTATTTGTTTGAAAATTTTTAACAAATGCATATTCAAGTTTCTATTTTCTATATTTTCTTATTGCAAACGTTCCATCGGGAAAGAAAACCCTGATTATCATTATTATATTATTATTATGATTGTATATCATTACTACGAATACGATTTCTATCGCTATGAATATGATTATCCATAACGCCGTCATTATCGGTCATCAGTATAACGTTCATTGAAAATGGTTATTTATATACTTCGTATGAGCTATTACTCACGTCTATTCGTCGATTGACATAGTGCAGTCACGTAATATTAAAGAAAAAAGGGAAAACATACACACACGAACACTCATATTCACACGATTACATAATAAACACGTATATTTAAATATTATTATTATTACATAGATAACGTAAGATTTATTAAGGAAGTTATACAGATGTAAGGGAAGTGATGCACAGAAAAAAAAGTGTTGTTTGACAAGTATTAAGAGGTAAAAATAATTCGACGCGATCGTGCGGTTACGCGGTCTGTGTCCGGTTGAGATATATATGTATTTTTTTAAATTTTGAACTAACAAAGAATAAGAAAAAAAATAAAAATGAGTTACGGAGAGCTGCGATAAATAATAAAAAAGAAACTGGGAACAGAAATAAATGTAGGTTATTATTATAAAACTATTTACTGTGTACTGACGATGTCTCTCACGCACGATAATTGCCGTTAAATCGTGACTAGGCTTGTGGTAACCTAATCCGTAACAACAACAACAAAAGCAAAAACAATTATCGAAATAGAAAAGGGCACGAAAATAGAAGGGGGGTCGAGCATTCCCGACAAGTACACGAGATAGAGAGCGCGCGCGCGCTCGCGCTAAAGAACAAGGAGTGACAGTGCGATAAAAGTCAGACGCGAAACCTCCGAATCGCGGACCAAAGCGCGCAGTGACGAGTTCCATGAGAAAACAAAACAAACGAGATTCGAAGGCAGAAAACAGAGATTCACATTTCACCACGCTTATATCGGTATTTGTAAGAGTTATTTTTTTAAATTTTGTTACCAAAAACGCGCGGTTTTTGCGAATTTAATTATTAAAAAAAAAAAAAAAAGTAACGAAATTTCGTCGATTACCGATCACGATCGTGTTTATCGACGAACGAGCGATCAAGCATTATCGTGAGGCTGAAAATTGACGGTTCGTTAGCGCTAGACAATCCTCAGCGAAGTGGCAAAAGTTTAAATAGTATCTCCGAATTGTTAATTGAGAGTTACGTCGACGAGCGTACACTCGAACGGAGAGACAATTGCGAATCAAAATGTTTAACGGATATCGAAGTTCGCGGGTGAATCTTTTGGGAGGGCAACGAAGTAATAATTTTTTTTTTTTTCTGCCTATTAAACCACGACAGCCCGGCCGGTTAGCCTCGAGTCGCGATAATGTACGACGGATGGAAAAAAGAACGGGAAGGGATAAATATTGAAACACTGATAGGAGGTGGGAGAAAAGTATAAGTATCTTCATGTCAATTACTCTAGGGAACATCAAAAGCAAGGTGAACGGGCCTTGCGAAACAAAACAAAAAAGATAAAAAATACAAGAAAAACACCGAGAAAACCTTTTTTCCGGAAGTCTTTTTTCTACCACCTTATCTACTTCTAGTGCGCATTCACTTGTAACGATTCGTCCACTGCTTTCTGCTTTATTCCGGCAGAGATTGTACTTAGAGAACGAGAAACGCCCAAATTTTTTCTATGATAAATACACAAACAACACGCAAACAGCAACACGTACAGGGACACACAACCCGACATACACACACGTATAAAATATAATAATGAGATAAAAACGGTAAAATGTAAAAAAAATGAATGCCAGTCGATTACGTTTACAGTTGATACGATTGTTACCGATGACAAATTTACCAGTTGGAGCAAATTGTTGAAATCAAATTTTATTCTCTTACGCACTAACTAAAAAAAAAAAAGTAATAAAGAAAACAGTGATCGTCATATCTCGTAATTTTTACGACGCTCGCAAAATATACAAGACTCCCCATTGAAGGGGCTTGATATTTTTCACTCATGTTTGACCGATAATTAAAAAAAAAAAATAAACTGTTAGATTTAAAATAATCGATGGAATTGTTTGCGACCGATTGCAATCGATTGTCTAGGGTCGATGTTTGGGTCATTGTATTCGTATAGAAGGTGGGATCGAGAACAAAAGCGAATAAGAAAAACTGATTTTTAGCAACCGTTACCTCAAATAAAAATGCACATTGTTGAAATAGCCCCATGTGTTAGTTATCGACACATAGAGCGCCTATGATCACGGGGCGCGCGCGTCAGGGGAATATGTTTGTTATCGAATTATAATTATACAAAATAGCAAACTTCCGGATCGAAGTTCTCAACGAGAAACTTCGTGCGCTCGTACTTATTTCCATATATATTTCATGCGAGCCGATAGATCTCAACACTTAAGTTTTGTATTAATTTACGACAGATTGTATTCGTATTGATTTTTTCGAATTTAGATAGTATTATTTTTGTTCTGTATTATTTATATGATTTTATTGTGGAAAAAAAAGCGAAACGATAAAGAAGGCTAAGCGCGTAAATGATATTTTTTTGTAATTATTTTTTATTTTCGATAATAAAAATAAAATCATATCAAAAGTATTGTTATTGCGTGTAAATTTAATTTTTCTATTCCGTTGATTCAATCCGCTGGGAACGAAGATCGAGTGATTATACAATAACAAATACCTTAAACAGGGTTGAAGGGATAATCCCATTAAATTTCGTAACCCTATTGCACTACGATTCCCGTTTTCGTTTTGATCGTTTGTAAATTGTTCACACGACATCGATAATAAAACAAAACAATAAGTATTTTTCATTGTTACGACGAGAGATGTTTCTTCGTTATTGAACTCTTGAAAATGGCTAATCGTTGAAAGTCGATACTGACATTATTTTAAATGGTACGGTGTTAAATTTCTTTCGTTGATCTTTGATTGTATAAATTTACTCTCCTCACACCGCCGCAAAGGTTCACTTTCCAAGGGATCTCTAAAGTCGAAAGTCGACACTCGATTCGGTCGTTGTTGCGAATCTTTGCGGATCAATAGATACGATAGTTGTTTAAGGTAACGAATAAAATAATACGACCAGGGGATGAACAAGATCGTCCGATCGCGCCTCTTCGCGATGCTCACTTCGGAAGAGAAAAAATTACTTGTACTTTTGAAATTTTCTCAATCGTTTGTTATTTCGCTCGAATGTAACTTGACAAAACGTGGACGACTGATTCGTTTGTTATTTTCTATTTTTCGCGAGAAGGCGCGATCCGGATATGGCCTACATTAATCGTGATTATTCGACGGCTAGAAGAAAACGTAGAGGGATATACAGTTGGTCACGGAGACAAGGGAAAGAAAATTTTTCGGAATTATCTTGCCATATTAGCATTTATTGTCCAATAATGTATCAGCTATGAATTAATAATATACATCAAAGTCTATATTCTATATGGATATCATTGATACTATTTATACCAATTATTAAATGTATGGTAAACTGTTAGTATTTTTCAATTGACTGCATTTTGCTCATGTTAAAACCAAAAAATGGGAATGGGTGGACGGAATAATGAAAATTAATACCTTCCACGAGGGGAGGCAATACGGTTGCAGCTATAAATTTTTTTCCTCACGTACTTATCGATAAAAAAAATTGTAGGGAGAAAAAGATTTTTTAAAAATATAAAAATTCCAAAAGTTGTATATTATTTCACGCAGCACGGTGTTCGAGCTCCTTGTATTTCTCCAAAAAAAGAAAAAAACAAACAAAGAAAAACACGTACGCACTATTCCATACGAAACAGACTGTGATCGTAGTATTCGCATTTTTGATTTCCTTTCAATACGCAGAAGTATAAATACAGGACCAAAAAGAAGTTTCTTTATTTTTATCGATGCCTTCGGTACTTTCACGTGAGATTGCAGTTGCAATTAACGAATATTTCGTTTCTTGGTAATTAAAGTACGATACGAGTGATTCTGATTACTAGACTAATCTGTGATATTTTGCAGACTTTTTCGGGACACTTTCGCTTCGCGTATTAAATAATCGAGGTCGAGAAACAAGAAGAATAGCGTCGCTGATGAATTTTATTCCAATTTCGCGCGAGGCGGACATTAAAGAGAAAAACGATTAAATAAAGGAGCACGGGCACCATAAAATCAACTATCGTCAATGTTATCGCATGCCGAACGAGAAAATTTCCGCATACACACGTACGCGTACACTCTTAAATACATTCGAACACACGGACATACACACACATACCCACACACACGCACGCAAGCACGCGCGCATCAATCGAGAGGCGCAAAAGGTAGATCTCCGCTCGTTGATACCGCGATAGAGGCGAATGAGGAGTGGAGAATACCCATCTGTCAGAGATGAATTTTATATAGACATTTAAACGTTTAATACTACAATAAGTTTGTTGAGGAGGGTGAAATAAACGGGTGGGGGAGTTGACGAACCGATGGTATTTCAGTAATTGACGGTCCTCTCATTTTTGACACGCGCACTATATTATCAAATCTGTATAATCGTCGTTAGAGTATGGAAATACCAACGATCGACGGTAAACGTCGCTCGCTTAACGTATAAGATAGTACGTGTAATACGCAACGTCATTATCGCTACGATCCATAATATATTTATCTTATGAAATATTAATACCTGTGTATGGGGCTAAGTTTAAGCGTTAAATCTGTGTATGTGTGTACATACGCGTAAACAATTGAAAATGTTAAATTGCTGGAGATTTTACGCGCCGTAAAATCGTTTCTTACCGACTCGGACGAGTCGCGTCCCGATTAGGGAGAGAACTTACGCTATACGTCTCGACAAGCGACGTAAGAATAATCGTGCGCGGCCAATTTTTCACTGGTGCATCGTAATCGTACATCGATTCAACTAACGCGCGGTCTAGTCTAGTCTAGACGAGACTCGATACGAACGGGAAGACGCAATCACACAATATACGACTAATCGGATCGGTTCGAGAGTTGTTACGTCGTTATATTCCGGAACAATTGATTAAACGTTGACTCTTAGCTTTTTTTCGAGTTTAGACGAAAGTCGCGATTAAATATAACCGTAAGAAATGTATGCATGCAACACTGTAAACCGAACACCAATACCGTAAACATATGAATCTTTTTTCATTGCCGGTATCCCATTTCGCTGTCACTGTCGAGGTCAGTACGAGAGAATCCCATTATATAACTCAAGTATATATTGAAAAAATATACATATAAATATATATTATATAACGTATATCATAACCGCGTCGATTTGTTCGAAAATCGTTCCAAGACTCACGACCACCCTCCATCGAAACTAATCGTCAATTCTAGGCGACTCCGTCGTATCCGACGCTGTCGCGATTTTTCATCCTAACAGCGTGATTGATTTCGAGCAAAACTGTACGACTCGGCTGTATCGTTAATTGTAATGTAAATACGAGTAATAACGTCGTTAAGGATCGAGTGGAATATTTATATTATATTTGATTTACGTTGGTAGCTTTTAGACGGGTTCGTCCTTCGAGGATCGCGTTCCCGCATGTGTAGCTTAGCAATAGCGCTCGTAGGTTATTAAAGAACATCGCTCGCCTTCCCTCACTCTACTCTTATCTTTCAGACCAGATGGAGAGAATTTCTACTCCCCTTTGTTCTCCGCTCTAAACGAGGAATCAAAATTTCGGTTAGTCGCCTCCCTTATAGAATATATACTTTCCGCTATCGATTCTCGTTATAACGTGTAACAAGTGTGTGAGAAATCGTGTGTAGATGAAACGAAGCGCTAATAGAAACCCCGTGATCGTATACTCGCGACTACGCGAGAAACGCCGAAGAAGAGTAGAGATTGGTGATCGCACATTCAGGGAATAAAGGGAAAGAGAGAGAGAGAGAGAGAGAGAGAGAGAGAGAGAGAGAGAAAAGAAAACTAACATATGAACAAAAATAACAATATTGTACTTTAAAGGGTCTCCGGTCTCCCGACCTCCAATTCCTCTAAGACTGACTTTTTTTCATACGATAATCGCATTCCTCTGCGATCTAGAGAAATGATCTTTATAACTTTTTCACTCTTCTTAATTAAAATGAATAATGAATGATTGTACACGTACGCATCGATTCTGTACATATTTCCTTCATTTTTTTTCTAATCGTACCGCTTTTCGACGCACACGTTCGCGTTTGCACTCTCGGGGTCTGCGTTATATTTCGCGGCGGAACGCGAGAGAGAAAGAAGGAGGAAGAGGGTTGAGAGTGGCACGCGAACGAAATCGCCGTATCGTGTACTGTATGTACTGTAGTCGTGAAAAAATTAAAAAAAAAAATAAAAGTGAAAACGCGAACGGAACGTTCCGTTGTGAAAAATAAGAATGAAATATCGTAGATTGTTCATCAAGCTCTTGATTGTAAACTCTAATTCTAATTCTATATTCTTCTACTGATGATATTTTTCTATTATATTTGTACGTTGATTGTAAGCTCTAATTGACCAAACGCTTTAAGTATTCGCGAAGGAGAAGGGGGAAGAAGGGAGAAGATGAAAAATCGCGAAAAAATACTAGCACCGTCTTGTACGCATTTAGATCGGCTATTGTTTTTTTAATTTTTTTTCCTTTTCTCTACGACAAACCCCTCGCTATATCGATCGTTCTCTGTTGAACCTCCTACGGAAATTCTCACTGTGAAGTCCATCACATTGCTGTATACTCTTCGATACTTTTCGTATCGATTTTTCGAACTGAGCAAACCTTTTTACAACCGACGTTCTAGTTCATTAATCCTGTTTATCGAGGAGGAGGAGGAGGAATCGATTCGTTTTTCCATCACTCGCGACTTCTCTTCCTGTCTGATATCTACCGGAACTTACTTCTGGCGAGGATTAGTTAAAAATGATGGGGTAAAAGGGAGATTCAATCAAAAGACTTATTTTTCCATAAAAAAGTCATTCGTTCACGACGTCAATTCGTTCGTCCGAGAGTTACGGAATAGCGGCTCGATCGATATTTTGGTCCAGCGAATTGACGTTCCGTATGGAACGGTCACCGGTTTCCGATATTATAAATCTAAGCCAAAGCACTCGTTGTAATTGATTTTGCACGAATAAGGTATCTAATATTCGAGAGAGACAGACAGCTTTGTGCGATTGAGTGAGAAAGAGAGAAAGAAAGAGAGAGAGAGAGAGAGAGAGAGAGAGAGAGAGAGAGAGAGAGAAAGAGAGAATGGGAAAAAGGAACGTCGGTAGTAAAATCCGCACGGAAAATAAAACCAAGTTCAACCGATTGAATATCGAATAAATCTTACATGTATGAAAAATTGTTCGTTTCGATATTAGCGATGAAAAGATTTGAGCAAATTATTGCAAAAGTTGCCACATTATCTACTTGCGTTAGAAATAAATATTTGGTTGGGTTATAAACTAATTTTATTTTCTGTGTACTCAATACGAAGATATTATACTACGCGCGGACAATTCTTTTTTATACCGCGAGTTGTGCGACAATTGTTAAATCTTAGCGTTAATAACGGCCAAAAACAAGCACACGAATATTTTCCTTTCGGCATTGAAAACGTGAGATTTACGCGCGAGTATATAAATGTGCGATTTTTCACGAAATGTTCGAGGGAAGCAAAATGGTTTCTGTTAGACTCGGGGAAACGATTCATAGAGTTATAATGTTTAATGCGTCAAGGCCACAAAGTATGTTAATGCTTATATTTTTTCGTACACGTACCATTAACGATCGAGTGAATTATAGACGGATGGTTTTGTATAGATGGTAACACGAATATATACTCTTCTGTTACTCCGTTACAGAATTATCCTCTATGTAATTTTTATATCGCGCATTTGTTTATATTAATCTCAGATAATTAATTAAGCGAGTGTTTCATTAAGTATAATATTAATATAGGATGTACGTTAAAGAGAGAATTAGTTTGGTACGTGAGGGTTAACAGGATACCATTTTGAAAGAGAGTCAGAGAGTAAGATAGATATATACACTACGAGATTGTTAATTACAGCTTTGGATAACGAGAACTCGAAAAACCTTACGTCGTGTTGAGAGGAAGAAAGAGAGAGAGAGAGAGAGAGAGAAATAAGAAAACTCGCGGGTCTCATCGGGGAAATTGAATTTCTTCTCCAGCGAGTGACTATCGCGGACATTGGACATTCCCCGCTATCGTGTGTGATCGTAATCTACGTATTTTACATACACAAAGTCTACACGAAACTTATACAAAGAAACCAAACACGGTCGTACACTTACATGTACACACATAGACATACGTTTACTATTATCAAAAAAGATGAGAAAAAAGGTAAAAAAAAAATTCGTAGAAAATAATTAACTGTGACTACTTTGATGAATCAAATTTTTGCATAAGAATAAGAAGCGAGTAAGCAAAAAAAAAAGTTTTGAAAATGGTATTGGAGTGCATGAGAAAAAAAAAGAAAGAGAGATATGGGAAAAAACAATGACGATGCTGTAAACGGTTAAGCAAGCGTCATGGGGATCGCGGTACAGTATGCGCCGACGCCCGTCCCTCGGCAATTTTCTCCACTTTTCGATGAAAAATTGCACGTACGCAATGAAAGATTCGGACCACGGGCTACTCCCGCGTAAGCGCTAAGCGGACGGGGTTCCCGATTCGTGTATGTGTGTGTGCGCGCTTGGCGCGTACAGGCCGAGATTCCCCGGCGAATTGCATATCCATGTTTGTTTGGTTTTTATTGTCAGAAGTTTCTATTTTTCCATAATACGATAAGGAACGATAATATTTAATATTAATAACGTAACGTGTGAAAGGGTGAGAATGAGAGAGCGAGTTAAATTTTACAATAACGAAACCGATAACGTTCGACAGCGGCAATGTGCGGTATAAGCCAATGAAATTTTAGCTTAATAGGGGGAGTGTGAGATGCGCAACTGAGAAACAATTTTTTTCTTGTTATGAACTAAGTGTGCCTAGTCAATAGAATATATCTGGTCAATTTTAATATTATACATACGTATATAATGTATTTGCATATACGTATCTATAATACTATTCATATAATATACATGTTATTACATTACATTATTTAAACTTGACACCGTAATATTACAATGTGAAACCTATCGGACATGGGAATAAAAGTAAAAATAAAAAAATAATAATAATAATAATAATACGACAATGATTGTGCTGTGTTGTACTACGAAATGTTGGCCTGTGACTATATTTGTAATTATTATATTTGCGTAATGTACCCGCATGAAAAAGGATCACGCATACATACATTATATAGTATATGTCTATATAAGAGTAAGTTGTGCCACTTTTAATTGTCCGAATGCATTTTTGTTGAGAATCATTGCGGATCGTGGTGACAAAGAGAATATCGCATTGACGTTGCGAGCGCTACTTTCGTATCTCGCGAACAATTTTTCAAAATCCCAGTTAAAGATATATATGTATTTTCGCAATTTTTAGAGTCGCCCTTGCCAAAGACTCGACAATACGAGAGAAATTTTCGGAATTACATTGAGACACTTGACATTTGTAAAATACTACTTACGCGTATATGTAATTCTCTCTGAAAAATTCACTCGATCGAGTAGTCTCCGATTCGCGAGAGACAAAGTAGAACTCGAATTTGAATGTGAGACTTGGTTAATGAAAAAAAAAAGTCGACAAAATTACGAATGAAATGCGAGAGAATGAACGTGAGAGAAATTAAGCGAGGAAAATATTTTTTCTATCGAACATTTGTCCCGTTTGAACGAACAAAAGTTATCTTCCCTATTACGCGCAATACAGACACTGTTGACGATTGACTTGCGATGATATATGTTAAATGGAAAGTTAAATTGGTGAGAAAAGAGAGAAGCGAGCAGACGATATTGAAGGTGGATACCGAAAGAAAAATTATAAAGGGTCATATCAAGGATGGATATAAAGTAAGAAGGCTATTTATTTAAGATGCAATTATATGGTCTGTTTTAATGTGTCACGGGCTACACGTAATGTACTGTAATATCTAACAATAAAGTATTTTGTTTGCTTCACATGTCTCTTCGCACTCTGAAAAATCCTCTCGACTTGCAATTTCTCATTTATTTTCGACTTTTATCGATATATAGATATCTATATACAGTATATATATAGAGGCGGAGGGCTCGGTCTCTCCGGCAGTACCAGCTGCAGCGACCGGGCTGTTTCTGCCCCATCCCCTCGCGGGAGAGCCCCTCGCTCGCGACGCGATCGATGGAGCGTCGCCCGTGGTGAGTAACCCGTCGACAGGGGTACTCGTGACGCGCGCGCATACGCCCGTCTATGAGTTCATTTCCACACACAATACGCCTATCGCCGGCCGCAACATCGACACTCTTCTAATTGTCACTTGCCGACAAACTTAAAATAGAAAGGGAACGTCAATTTCATAAATTTGCTCGATATATTCCAGAGAGAATCTCATCGGAAATGAAACGGTATCTATACAACAATATACAATACTATCTCTGAATTCAAATTCATTCCCCGAAGTGATTCACGGTTTCAATTTTGTGAAAGTATAGAAATTAATTTATCGGAGATTTCGCTGAAAAATAATTAAATGCATACGTTTCTGATATTGTTGATTTTTGGATATCATATTTAATGATCCCAACCTGATCGATCGTAGCTCATATACCGACCGGTAACCACGAACGCCACTCTGATCGATAAGTTACCGAGTGTAGCTATACTGACCACCGTTGGTAAATGGTTATTTACTAGTATAGGTGTATATATGTTATATTCGTAGCAGCATCAATAGTATTTGTGAAAAATTGATCACATTTGTCGAATTGGAAAAATTCGACAGCTTTGCATTCTTTGTCAGTAAGAAAAATGAATAAATCCGTTTCACGTAGTGTTTCTCTTTAACAGCTCGCTATGATCGAACGAGATCTAAAACAAGCGAACATTCAACTTATATCCGTTGTTCTAACGACGCGAGTCGATCGTTCGAACCGATAACTCCAGATACGATTTATCGTCATTCTAGGAAGCACCTCTCGTCGAGCGAAGAGCGATAGCGTTCTATGTTGCCGCTAATTTGAATTTATGTTCTCATTCGCGCATTGGGATTCGAGATTGAATATCTGCCGATCACCTCTCCGTCTTGTTCTCTCTTTATGGAGCGAACGCGATTGTACAATTCGAGATCTGGCCCCGTCCGATGGAGGAAGAGCCGCGAAGAATTGAACCAACTACTCCTTGATAACAAAATAGATCACACTAGTCGCTCGGTGTTCCTCTCGCTATACACCCTCGCGTGATTCTCAAAGTTGGTAGACTTCAAGGATAGCAACATTCTCGGCAAAACTAATTGCCGAGTAAATACGTTATAACCAGGCATACATGCTTCAGATCCAAGATACGGCAGCGGGAGTCGGCGGTAAAAATTTAACGAAAAGTATTCCGATCGAGAATGGAAGTGTAAAAAGCTAAGCGCTATCGCGGTGATATATCATCGTGCGTGTAGAAGTTTATAATTCCGAATCGGACGCTTTTCTTGGCGCAGAGAGGTGTTAGATTAATTGTACGATTACATCGTCGTAAATATCGAGAGAGCGAAGGAGCGAAGTATCGCCGTCGGGTTCTCAACTCACCTACCTTTTTCGGCCTCGGTCGATACCTCGTTGATTTTCATTCTCGATAATTATCACCGTTCCTGAGACTCCCTGTTATCCCTTTTCTCCGATATTCGCTCCTCTGAAGTTCAACGTAATGTTCTTTGATTCGTTAAAAACGAAGTTGGATAAATGGGATAATAAGTAAATCAATCTAGGTTTCTCGTTTATTTCATTTTATTTTTTTTTTTTTTTTGTTCACATAGTGTTAGTATTGTCATTTGGATTGTGATAGCGAATCGAGCGCTAACGTGTAAAGTGCGCTAATACGAGCTCACAATAACATAAGAAGACATAATTTTCAAATAATCCCCATCCTAATTTCGCTAATTATAAAATAAGGCGTGGAAACGAAATTACAGGTACTTAACGGCGTACTTTTTTCAATTTCAATGTATAAAAATATCGAAAACGATTGTCAATCGTTTTTATTCGTATATATTAATTATCGATTCTAATTTCCATCTGTATTTACAATGCGAAAACCCGCTCAACATTATACTATAAAAAATATTTTCAATATATCACCAATTTTTCTTTTTTTGCACATTGAGGTATAATTTACCGTTATCGATCTATCAAATCAATAAAATTTAACGCAACGTATTTTATATTCAATCGAAAAGTGGATAATTAATGACATAATACGCATAAAAATATGTGAATGAGTTACAATTAAATTAATTTCGTATATACTATTTACGTACATTCACGATAAAAGAAAAATAAAGAAAAGGTATAACAGAGTTTAAGATTCTATAACTATTGTATATAAAAGTTTGTTAGACAATGAAAATAGAAGAAACGATCTATTCGTTATTTATGTTAACCAAGAGAAAAATAGAATTACTTATGCGGTATCAAGACCAAGAATTCAGCTAGAAAATAGCTTTTCGAAAAATTTCCTGTTATAAATTTTTGGTAGATATTGATAGCGGAAAGAGAAAAATTAAAATATTTATCGAATAACTTAATAATCGGCTCACTTGAGCCTGACATAACGATATATAGACTTAAATACTATTCGTTCATGGAACATACAGTGTTTGATATATCATAGATATATGGGACCAAAATCACCGGATCCAAACACGCAAAAATTTCGTCTCGGGTGTATCAAAGGGAGAACGACGTTTGTTCTTTTCGAATTCGGTAAAAATTATGCAATTACGAGAAATCTCGATAAATGGGGGCCGAGTCGCCACGAATAGTTCCGCGCGATTATCGGTTACGAACTAAACGCGTCCCGAGACTTTTGCGTTTTGGACCAGCAAGCAATCGTAAGAGAAAAAGATACAAGATAAGCTTTCTTCTCGTTCGTCGTTATCGAGCTCGTTCCAATGGAAATATCAATTTCTTAACTCGCTCACGTTGCTCGTTACGCGAGACGTACCTCCCGCGCTATATTTCCATCGTCTCGCCCTATTCTTGTCGTTTCCGAGCGGGAAATGAAATTGTCCCTCCTCTCGACTAATCACGAAATGGAAGAGCGGCAACGATGGATCGATAATGGAAGAAATGAAAGAAGAAGAAGAATAAAAAGAAAGATCGCCGAAAACTGGCGTACTTAATAATACCCGCACGTGAATCGACGTTATTCTCGCGAATAATGCCGCTCACGCCGGATGAATCGTCGTTTGTTCGCGGCCTCCGTTCTCATTTTCTCTTTCGTTCGACAAACACGCACACAATCGACAAAGACACTCACACGCGCAATGAGACGGAAGCCCTTTAGCTTATACTAGGATTAAATAGAATAGATAAAGATCGATTTGTTCCCTATTCCTGCTCGTTTTTCGATCGGAGCAAAATTCACCCAACGAACGTCTCTCCCTTATAGACAGTAGGGATGACAGAATTGATAGACGAGCCTCTGACTGCGCTCTGTCTTTTTCATTATTCCTTTCTTGTAGTACTGTCTGATGCTGCGGCTCAACTTGTCGTAATTCATAGCTGGGCGATTTTTGCGCTTGCCCCATAGTCGGGCTACGCGTACGGAATCCTCGATTTTGAAAACTCCCTTGCTACGGTCTAGCCAACGAATACAAGAACCGTGAGCTACCGGGCTCTGTAACAGTTCCTTCAGGAACTGCCAGAGATGAATGTGGGAACCTCCGTTGCGCATTTTGCCAGGAGCACCACCCTCCGTTGCCGTTCGTGGATCGCAGTCCTCGTCCTCGTCTGAAATTTGACATTTATATTAATACGACCCAATATTACTCAAAATTTCCAACACTTACCATCGGAAAAGTCCATATTGCAAACCGCGCTCTTCACACTGCCCTCTGTGTTGACTACAGTCGTGGCAGCTCCGTTTCCCGAACTCTGGACCACTCCGGCCGGGCTCCAGGAGGCGGCAAGGGTATTTCTGGGCGACTCCTCGACCGCGGCCTTCCATATCTCCAACTGAGCGTGCAGCATGCTTCCACACTAGACCAACAAGAATCGTTTCGTTATTTCTCCATATGTCTCTTCGAACTTTGCGAGACGAAAGTCTCAAGCGAGATATTCGAGACGAAATAAAGTTCGATTCAACGTTTTGGTATACTTTTCGCTTATTGAATTTCGTAGGATGCTAATGGCACGCGAGAAATGAAAAACAAACAAAAACAAGACGGCGATAAAGATGAATCCACGAAGACGAAATATGCGCGCGGGGAGGGGAAGGGGCAGATTCCTGGCGACTCGAGTCGGTTGCTGGCCGAAGAAGAGAAAGCGACTCGCGCGAAGACGCAACGAGACGTGGTGCCTCGGCGTTGACCTACTTGGGAGCTATCCGGCCAATCGCATTGTCTCGTTACGAGGTTCGCGACCAATCGGCATTATGGAGAATGCGCTCCGGCGAAGGGGGACGCGTTCGGCTAAGATGCAGTTATGCGAGAGGAGCATTGGGGAGCGCGTCGTAAAGGCGCGATCTTTCGCGTGACGTTGGTACGCGCACGTGCGCTTTTACACGCGGTACCATCGCCGATTGAGAAACCATTCCACGAATCGAGTGTATATCGTACGGGGACCCAACGTCTCTTTCCTCCTTTCTATTGCACCATATTATTGATTATAAAGTGGCGGATTGGAAAAAGAGAAAATTCCTCTCTTCCCCTCCCCTCGATCGCAATGACCTTCGAAAGTCCTTGGAATCTTATCTCAAGGTCGTAAATACGAAAGAATTTGCATATCCTTTCGATCGGTAATCGAGAATCGTTAACCGAGGCTTTCTGGGCTTAACTGTAAATCGGTGCGCAATAGCCGATTACTCATCGCGATGGTGGGGGTAATTCGAATTGCCCGGGCACCCTTTGGATTACGCGGAAAGGAACGTGCGTCGGAGCACGTGTCGATTTCCAGGAAATTCACTTTCACCGGATCGACGTGCGCTTTATGAAACCGTACGGGCCCGGTTTTCAAAAAGCCGCGTGGGATTACCGACGAAATTCGTTCGACGTGAGCGCGAGATTTAGCCGCGCGAAGCGCGCTTTACGGGAGAAGGAGAGAACTCTCACCTGAGGCGCTCGCTGGCAAAATTCCTCCTCGGTGAGCGACGCCAGTGTGGCGCCGTCGACGTTGAAACTCTCGAGCGGCACCGACGGCAACTGCAGCTGTCTCCTGGCCCACTGCACCCATGCCGCGACATCGGCCGCGCTCCAGCGTCTCGGTTCTGTGAACGAATCGAACGAGAGAAACATTAGAACGTATAAATAGAAATCTCTAGCTATCAATGGCGTTCCTTCGATGAGTAAATAGCCGATGAAACTCGCGTTGGGAAACTTCTGACGTCTTTCAACGAGAGCCGTCTTACGACCTTGAGCGTACAAGTCCGAATAAATTTCGTAACTTTGTCGGACGAATCGTGAAAGCACGCGGTGACTTCGTAACTTATTTCGTGCGTGACATCACGGTCCCTCGTGCCGATAGACCAACCGGTCGCGTAGCGCCGACCCGAGGCAAGGTTGCGGGTTCGCGCTAATCCCGACGAGAGAATCGAAACGACGGCAAAAAAGATTAGGGGAATGAAAATAGCAATTGCGTTATTTCGTTTCGCGCTCTCTATCTCCCAAAGTTTTTGCTTCAACGAGACTCGACTAAATACGATTTCATACCTGGAAAAGAGAAATTTGCGTTAATCGACTTACCAGGATGAATTCCGAGCGCCACGCAGGTATTGTCAAAGTCCTTCTGCAGCTGCTGAATGGCCAGGCTGAGTACGGACTCGATTTGCTCTCGGGCGAGATCCCCCACGCACTCCTCGGGTTCCATGTTCTCGACGAAGCCAGTACCAACGCCGCCAAGATCCACCGGTCTGAGATTGTACTTCTTCTGAAAACTGGTATCGCGCAAAACTTCGCGCAGCAGCTGATGATCGCTCTTGGCTCCGTCTTTCGGTTGCTCCTTCTCCTTCTCTAGCTGTTTGCAGACCTCGACTCTGTCCGTATTGTCCCGGCGAACTCCCTTGAATAGCAAATCGCGCAGAGGCGAGCTGGTCTCATAGTCGAGCGGTACCGGGGACAGAGAGCTCGTCGAGGACGCCGAAGAGACGGATGAATTGCTAATGCCGGTACGTGGCTCCTCTTTGAACAGGATCTCCTTGAGAAGGGGATGCTGCTCCTGCGGGGCTTCCTCCTTTTTCGGAAAGAAGTCGACGTCGAGGCTGTTGTAGATGTCCTCCTCGGTTCTCGGCGGAGTGCAGGGTACCGTGCAGTCGTTCGAGTCCTCTCGATAACCGAGACTCTCGGCTAACAGTCTGAAGTGGATAAGGGCGTTACGAATCGGAATTCGAGTTAGCTCACAACGCGATCTTACCTGGACTCCTGCAGGATGGCCAGGATGTCTAGGCTCTTCTCGCGCTTCACCGGTTGCTTGGCCGCCGGCTCTGGGCTGGTTGGGTAGAACTGAGCGCTCTGGGGACTCCTGGGGACGTAATAGGGGCTGGTGGGATATCCTGGCGAGGCGTCGCAAGAGTAATTCGGCGACAAAGGGAGTTCACCCGGTGGTCCAGCGTAGGGTGGACTAGAGTACGTCGTTGTCGTCGTCGTCGGGGAGACGGGTCGTGGCGAACGAGCCTCCTGCTTGATCTGGGCTGGCTTCAGGCCGGTCTGATTGCTCGCGACGCTGTAATCGTCCGGCAGCAGGGACAGATCAAATTGGAAAGTGGTGTAGTCGAACGACGGCGAGAAGCCCGCTGCCGATGGAACCGTTTGCGGCATCTAAGATGGAAAATCGTATTTCAAGCTCGGACTCGGATTGTTATCCACTCGCGTATATATTCGCGTTATACGGTCGCATACGTCTTCGGCCGATATTACGAGAGAGCGCGAATCCAATCGCTCCTCTAGATTCACGAGAACGAAAGGAGACTTTCCCTTCGGATCCTAAGGGCCCGTTTATCTTGCCCTGTGTTTATTGCCCGTCGTGCGTTTGACCTCGCGTCAGTTTGTTACGCTCCACGTAAGACCTTACGGCGATCTCACGGTGAACGTATTATACTCCCACTACGAGAGGCCCCGAGAGAGCTCCTTTGTTCTCCAAAATATATCTCGCGAGACGAAATCGCAAATTTTCCCGAGACCATTTGTAAACCGAGACTAGCCGGCTCTCTCGATCTCGGATCGTTTCACCCCGTTTTCAGAGTTTTATCGCTGATAACGCGAGAGAGAGAGAGAGAGAGAGAGCCGTTCTCTCCCTCAGCGAAATATATACCCCGATCGCACCTAAGAGTCCATTTATCTCTCCAGTGTGTTTATGGCTCGTCGTGTGTTTGACCTCGCATCAGTTTGTTACGCTTTGTAAGCCCATTACAACGTTCCCAGTGCATCTCTCCTACGCCAGGCGGGGTCGCGTCTGACATTTTGACGTAGTGCCCCGCAAAGGTCGACGGCGAAATAAACGATTATACACGTTACAGGTACGTCTAGAAGGAGAAAGAGAGAGAGAGAGAGAGAGAGAGAGAATTCTAGACGCGAGTCGAGCAATAATATCGCAGCTCGCCCTCTCGCTCTTCGCGCGCTACAAAAGCAGACCGCTCCTCTCGACTCTCCGCGGGAGAAAAGAGAGTGTTTATCTATGCTGATGGAATCTACCGGCTGCAACCTCCCCCGCGGCCACGTCCCTGGATTTTCGCGAGGAGAATCAACGTAACGGACAGCACCCATCTCTCTCTCTCTCTCTCTCTCTCCCCCTCTCACTCCCGGCATAATCGGAGGCATTTAACGCGCGCCGGCCGTCTTCGACGTGAAATCTTTTACGCGAACGCTCGCCGCGATCTCAGGAGAAATTTTTTCCGACTGTGAAGTCGCAAAAATTGATACGAGACCGAGCGAAAGAGAGATCGCGGTACAAAGTGCGATTTTTTTTTCTCCTCGCGTAACTCGCTCTTATCACCGTGTACAGAGTGTTATCGTCTCGGTGGATACTCTGAAATTATCGTTAGCGAAATGTCGCAATAAATCATTTTTCACGGAGACTTTGGACCATCCAGCTCGACGATCTTGCGCCAAACCGGGGCCCCCCTCCCCGTTCGACGCGAAATCGCTCGACATCGAGACGAATTATTCGGGGCTCGTAATCGCGAATACGAAATTCGTCCCAAGGAGTAAGTAAACGTAATTTTTCGAGTTCGACAACCGTGGAGAGCGAGGACCGAGTTCAAGGACCCCGAGCGTATTTCGATTCGTTGGACGCGCACGGCCGGAAAAATTCGTCTTCCACGATGTAACGCGACGTCACGTTAAGATTAGAAAGGATCGCAGCGCGGGTTGCATCATCGTCCCTCGTCTCGTATTTATTTATCTAACGAGTGCTGAATGAGCTGAATTTTTTTCGCGTTACCTCGAAAAGAGAAAAAATAACGCGGCTCGATAATTCTCGTGCGCCTCCGCGGAATATTTATGAGAGGAATTTCCTCGCTGGTATCGCGGTGGAATCCCGAGTTATACCTGGGAGAAGCGATTAATTGCGCGACTCGGCAAAAGCGTCAGAGTGATGTCAGCCGTTGCGACTGGCGAATTACCCTCGCGTGCGTCATATCGTCGAGCCGGTTACTCCAGAAACCTCGTTTTCCCCGCGATTCCGTAGTTTCGGCGCGAGTTTTCGCGCGAGAGGCGAATGTCAATCGACCGATCGGATAGACAAAAGATCCTCGCTTCTTAGCGCGAGATCTACTTTCACGTTGGAATGTCGATTACGGTTTGACGTTCGAGAGCCCTCGGGGCCCCGCTTGTGCATTTGCATACCGCTTGGAGGAAAAAATTTCGCGCAAAAAATTGATTTACCCGTCGAGGCGCGAGAGTCGCGTGTCCATTGGGATAGAGAACCGCCGGAGAAACCGAGTACGCTGAAACCGGTCGACCCCTGACCGTATTTATCTTATCGCTCGGATTTCGATGAAAACACGAAACGCGCGAACGAGACTACCAACTGTCGAGTTTTTTGAGGCGCGAGCGAGA
Source organism: Goniozus legneri (assembly GCA_003055095.1). NCBI lineage: Eukaryota > Metazoa > Arthropoda > Insecta > Hymenoptera > Bethylidae > Goniozus > Goniozus legneri. Next base: position 238,022 of record NCVS01000913.1, read on the forward strand.
CTGTCGCATCTACCGAGGCGAGCACGTGCGCTCGCCGCGACAGTTCTCGTCCCACCTCCTTGTCCTCTCGAATCAATTTTCGCGTGTTGGAAAGTATCCTCGCTCCAGATTCCGAGAAGCCAGTAAACCTCTCGCGAGCGAAAGAGAAAGGTGCGAGAAGAGAGGAGGAGTGGAGGTGATCGGGGGAGGGAAAAAGGGTCTCGCTATATTTCCCTCTTTTCCTCGGAACGGCCGCGGGGCAATATAATTCGTTGTTTGTTGCGCGGAGGCTCGTCGCGACACGAATCGGCCTACGCGACTCTCGTAACAATAACAACGCCGATTTTATCGCGGCACCTTCGAATATCGCGCGCTCCTTCTATTTCCACCCACGTTATCTCTGCTTTTCACTCGGCGCGAGCGAGCAAGGTATACGCTAACCCGAGCCCGAAAGAAGGACGCGAAAAAGCACGAAATTCTTCTCACCGGTATATACCGATTGCTATTCCAGTCCCGAAATAACCAGTTCGCGTCCCCCGATCGCGAAACGGCAGGAATAAAAAGAGCCGCCGTGTGGTCAAGAGAAAAGGAGAGAGAATTCTGACTCACCCCGTACGAATCTACGTGTGCGTACGAGCCGATTCTTTTTTCTCTATCGAGTTACGTCTCTCTCGTCGACATCGAAGCGAGAAAGAGAGAGAGAGAGAGAGAGAGAGAGAGAGAGAGAGAGAGAGAGAGACGAAGACGAAGACGAAGGTAGGAAGTCTCTCGAGTCATGCGGCTGGGCGATTTGGAAAATCCGAACTGGCCGACCTTGAGAGCTCTCTCGAACGCGCGCGCGCGCACGCACGCTCGGAGAACGGCTCGATTAAAAAGAGAAAGAGAACATACGTCATTCTGATTTATAACGCCGAAGTGAATTTCTGCATCGACCGCGATTGAAGAGTTTTTCGATCTGCAAGGTGCGAGGGGGAAACGAGGGTGGGGGGAGGGGGAGGGGAGGGGGGCTATAAATCGGGAAACGCGCGGGAGGCAGGAGGTGGTGCATTAGGAGGCGAAAAAGGGGCTACGTTTAACACGTACCCGGGGTTCCGTACTTGTTACGGGACGTGTACTTCGTGAGCGCTAACAGTTTTCAGAGCGCGATAAATCGCCGCCTTTTAAAGCGATATCTCGCGGGCCTTATACCAAAGAACCGGTAACGACGGACTTTGAAGAAGGCCGCGGCGAAAAATCGAATCGCGAAAAATATCAGCGAGCAGAAGTATGCGCACGGTGAATTGTTTTTCCACGGCGATGGAAATTTTCGGAATTGATTACGGTCGCTTCAATGAATCGTCTCGCAATTACGTACCTCTCGTCATACTCCGCGGTTTCCTCGGTAAATCTTGCCTTGTTTTTTTTTTTTTTCATTTCAATCCCATCTCGACGCTCCGCGATTGATAGAATTTTTATTCAAACGAGTTTTGCGATCGAATGCAGGGCTAATAAAAATAACGGTAAAACGCGCCGAGCAGGATTCTAATGGAGTGGCAGAAATTCCGAAGGCGAGCGATCGCGAAACGAACGGCATTCGTCAACCGAGATTCGTCGCGAGAATGGAATCGAACGATTCCGCGATTGGGAGAGCGCGAGAGAAAGTACAAGACTCTTTATTTCCTCTTTTATTCGAAAAACTAACGCGCGAGCAGACGCCGCGATTTTACCCGAGAGCCATACGGTAACGTTCGCGGCATATTTTATACCCGACTTATGTTTAATTCAGCGAAACACAACGCGCGGCTTCGTAGTTCGCACACACAAAGTGG